>JARFIW010000053.1:0-162645 GCA_036346225.1 Platerodrilus igneus | reverse complement strand
TTATAAATATATATATATATATATATATATATATATATTGTTGTGGATTTAAAGAGTAAATAGGTGTAGACAATAAAATTTTAGCAACCGTGTATATAGAAATAAGCAAATTATTTACACGTCAAATTAATTAATTCATATAGTGAAAACGGACGATTATTAAGGTATTTTTCTATATTTAAATTAGAATGTTAAAATTACAGAAGGGAAGAAAAGCTTTAAAGCACATAAAAGCTCAAGGATACGCATAATTAATTATAATTTCTTTTAATCAAACGCAGGAAAGCAAGAAGGGAGCGTGCTTGCAAAGAAAATCAATAATTTCTAACGCAAATGTATTCAGTTTTAAAAGCCAACGTTCGTTATACAAATACTACAAAGGGAGAATCCAGGAATTGTTATTTTCAAACGGTCGATAATTTCAAGAAACACCTGTTGGTTAAATGTTACGTTCAGAGAATATTAAACGAACGTTAATATAGAATTCCATAGAAATTGTTTTCAAAGGTCAATGTGTATAAGCAGCTACAATAACAAATATCTTGAAGAGTGAGTGGAATTAACAATCGATAATGTAAGACAGATAAAGCAAGCGTTGGATAGAAGGCACGAAAGATAGGCACGTGCGAAGGCCAACTACAATATCAATTTTCTGTAACTCAAGGGGGGTTCAAAAGGAGACAACAGATGTGTAGAACAGAGATATATAGCTAAGAGGTGGCACGTCTGAATGGGGGAAAATTCTATCATTGGCCGATAGCCAGCAGTTTTCAGAAAGTGCGCGATCGTGACGATGGTAAACTAAATTGTAGATAACAACATGACAAAACTGGGAATTTTGGAAAAGTCAGTGTTCGTTAGGTTAAAATTTTTAGGAAGCGGTTTTAAAAACAAGATTTTCAAGCGAAACAGATTCCACAGGGGGAAGGAGGGTTTGGAATAATATAAATAAGCGAACAAAGCTCTCTTTCTTTCGACTTAGATCTGAATACGGGTTCAGACCTATAAGAATAGTAGTAAATGCTATTATCAATTATTAATGTTCAGTAAAGTTGCGTTAACATCCTATTAGAAACTATAAAAGCTGTAGTAGCGGACTGCTAGTTATAACAGTGATTGCACGAGTTAGTGCTTATTTAAATGAAAGGTGCCGTTACCTACGACAAAGTTAGTAAATGAATGGATGATATTTGGGGTAAGCAAAACTGAAAGCAATTTGTATGCGTGAAATATCTGGTATGGAATGTTACTGTTGAGACGAAGCTAATATCTTGCGAAGAACAGGAGTGGTAGTGGAGATATTACATGGTGGGGATCTGTGGATCCTGGCCTCAGCATAGTAGATGGACACATCAACAAGGGTTTCTGGTAACCATCTCCAGCGGTGACAAGGAGTGAAGGTGTCTCCAGGTAATAAATTTGAAATTTGTTTTAAATAAACATTTCTGGATATTTTTGTGTTGTGTGTTTGACTTATTGGTGGCGTATCTATTATTTTTAAAACTTGTTTAAAAAGGTACATGTGCAGAACAACTTAATAATTTTGAGTATTGAAAAAGGGTTTATTGATGATATATAACAATTTATTCAGGCTATAAATTGTGGTTGTAAGGAGTAAACGGGTCTGAAAATTTGTTTTCAATAATGCAAGGTTTAAAAAGCATTTACAAAAACTGGGGTATGAGCTCACAATAGACCAGTATGAAGTCAAATTAGGGTTACATGTGGGGCCCATCTACTCATATCTACTCGCAGTTGTATAAAATAATTTAAAAATCAAGGACTATAAAGCATTCAATAAATTCAGCAAGTAATAATTGTACCAACCGTTTGTACTCGTGTGTAAATATTTTATCTGTTAATATGTTTAAATAAAAGGTTGTATGGTTGTTGAATTATTTTGGTAATTTCATTTGATGGTGTGTGAGTATGAGAGAGATATGTACGTACAAATAGGTATTCAAGAAGAGGCCGATTGCTGAGCTAGCCAGGGTGAGCAGAGACATTCGAAGGCGTCCACATAAAAGGATAAGAAATTGTTCTTTTAAAAAATTTTTTTTGAAAATTTTATGTTGGCCCACGTGTGGCACGAATTTTACTGAGGTTCCATGGCAATTTATATATATTACTCTAATTTAGACCAAGGTAGAAAATTAATTAACGACATCAAATAATTTTAATCACCGCTTATAAGGACACTTTGGGTAATAATACGCTTCATTTAAAGGCATATTGGATAAATTCGTCATTTACTTCTAAACATAGGGTTTATATTGTTTAGATAATGTTAAACACCGTGTATATTAAAGCAGTGGAAAACAGAACGCTTAATTAAAGGCCTACTGTGTAGATTTAAATCATTCAATTAGAATGTAGGTTTTGTATATAATCATAATCAACGTGTAGAAGGAAGTAGAATTTCATTAGATAATACGCATTATTAAAACCATGGAGCATAAAAATTTATTCTTTTCATTAAAAATAAGGGATTTAGATTATTCACTGGACGCTTTCTATAAAAAAAAGCCGAATTAAAATGTTCAACTTGTATATAATTTAATCTTTCCAAGTACTAAAGCTATCGAGAAATTATAACGACATGGGGAAGTCACATAAAAGCCTTCAGCGTATTAGAACTCCGAACACCTGCAAAGATAACAATGTATATGATAGTCGATAAGCTCCAAGCTATATGAGTGCAAGTAAGAAAGCGAGTTTGTGTTATAAAGACAAGCGAGAGGAAATGCATTGGTAGTTAAATGAGGGGAAATATGTAAAACAAGAGCACAGGTTGTAGATAGAACGAATAGACTAGATTGGCGGTTAAGGTTGAAATAAGATGCAAACAGGAGAGGTGGAAACATAACAATTTCTATGTAAAATTAATTAGTTGTTCTCGGACGTGTTGCAAGACAAGTGCAAATTTCAGTAGAATCATTGTGCCGAGCCATCGGAAGGGAAAATAGAATGCGAATTTTTTAAAATCGTCCGTCGCGGGACAAATTCGACTTGCAAGCGAGCCATTATATAAACCCATGCTGATAGGAGTTTAGCTCTCTTTTATTTTATGTGATACTTCAAACAGTTTTGCTCTTTATTTTTTTGATTTTATTCGATACGTCCAGCAGAATAGATGGTGATTACGTGCTACTATAACAGTTATTATGCATTAGTGCACTTAGAGAAGATAAATAAAGGTAATAAGGTCTAGTTATATTTGCGGGTATTACTGTACCAATTATCCAAATTAATAACGATAAATAAATAAATAGAAGTATGCCGTTTTGGGTATAGCGTGAAAGAATTATGACTTTCAGTGCTATTTTTCGGGAGTGTTAGTAATCAAATGTTATCCGTAAACGTGATTGGATCCATAAAACAAGATTTAGATATACATAGATGAATTCCTGAGAAGCCCTGAAACCTTTTTACACGAATGGTGGTGTAGAAAAATTTTAAAGGCGGTCAGAAATCCGAAGACGTAAACATAAACCAGCTGGAATGGTGGGATTAGCAAGGATTATGTACATTGGAGCCACGAGTGCAGTAACCTTCAGGTAACTTATGCATTGTTGTTCGATCTTTGATGTTTTGGTGTGTGTTGAATATCTGTATAATTTGTTTGATAAAGATGGACAGTAGTAAATTTGTATAAACAACAAATTTTGAATTTTAAGGTAAAATTTTCTTGTATAAGTAGAAAGGAGTATTTATCAGGTATATGTCTTTGATTATGATGAAAATTTGGGTCTGTCTTTGAGCTCAATTAGACTTAACCTGTTAAATTAACGTAAAGGGGTGGAAGAAGCTCCCTTTTATTCAGACTCAGGTCTGCAAATATTGTTAACTTAATTAGTATGCAACCTACAAGGACTCTAATTCCGGATGCAAATTAAAATGATGACAAATATGAACTTGAAATTTTATGATGCTGAAATTTATGCTGAAATTTAATTTTGAAATTTTAATGTATTGTGAATATTGGTGTAAATAGAGTTAACGTTGATGTTTGTGGTAGGAATGTGTTTTCTTTTATGAATGAGGATGAAAGTTTTAACTAGGTGAGCAGCCGAAGCGGAAGGATTCAAGAGGCGATATTCAGGTAAGAAATCGAATATCAGAGGAGATCTCACCGTAGTAACAAGAATCACAGCAATATATATATATATATATATATATATATATATTGCTGTGTAACCTCTCATCTTTGCAGGTACTGGCCCTTTAAAAAAAACATTCGAGCCCCACAGTTTGGGCGTCAAGAATGCTGTGAAACCTTTTAAATTACCTGGTCCGTTGATTCCTTCTGTTAATCGCCTCGGCTGCTCTTCTAGATAACTTCCATTCTCAATCATAAAAATTAAACAACACATTCCTACCACAAACATCAACGTTAACTCTATTTACATCAATATTCAGAATACATTAAATTTTCAAATTAAATTTGAACATAAAATTCAGTTTTAAAAAGAATTTCCGGATTAATTTTATTATCATTTTTCTGTGCATCCAAAATTAAAGTCCTTGTTGAATGCCTACTAATTAATATAACAATATAAGCAGACCGAGTCTGAGTATAAAGGAGCATCTACCACCCCTTTACGTTAATTAACCAGGTTTGTCTAATTGAGCTCAAAGACCTACCCAAAGTTTCATCCTATTCCCGAACATCAAAACAAAATACCCCTTTTACTTAAACAAGCAAATTTCATCTTAAAATTAAATTTTATGGTTAGAAAAATTCCACTAATGTCCATTTAAAGTAAATCAATTATAAAGTCATTCAATACACACAAAAATGTCAAACAAAATAGTACAATTTACCTGAAGGTTATTGTCCTCGTAGCTTCAGTGTAATCGTCCTTTGTAAATCACACCATTCCAACCGGATTCTATTTACAGCTTCAAGTTGTCAACGCTTTAAAATGTTCTCCATCACCATTAATTTAAAGTTGTTTCTAGGCTTTTCCGAACTCATCTGTGTATATCTGCCTCTGGTTCAGTGGATGCAGACACATTTACGAACCATTTAGTCATTAACACCCCGCAAAATAGCAAAGAAATTCATACTTCCTTTTACCAATATTACCAATATATGCCAAAACTGCCTACTTTAGGGTATACATTTGTCGTTGTAAATTTTACTAATTGGTACCGTGATAATAAACTTTTATTACCTTGTGTCTAAGTGCACTGAAGTACATTCATGTTAGCACGTAAAATAACCAACTATTTTGAGTCACTAAAATATACTAGCACACTTTAAATTATTTAATCAAACTAAAATGCACTGTTTAATATCAAGTCGCGGATGCACGAGCTTTTAACGCATCTAATCGTCGAAAGTCTAAGAGTCTAAGAGAGAGAAACACATATTCCCGCCTGTATATATAGCGAATAGCCGACACGTCGCTTTGTTCCCTAAAACGGGTAATTCCAACGAATTCCTCATTCTACGTTCCCAGTCTGTAGCCTGCACGTCGATTTTTATGAATTTAGTACTCACCCCATTGAGATCTCAGAAAATTTCAACACGGCCCGCAAAGTTGTCCGAGAAAACTAATTACTTTTATACAGAAATTGTTGTTCTACCTCTGATATATGCATCCTATTTTAACCAATTGTGAGCCCCGTGACGTTGCTTAAATCCCGCCTTTTACCATATGTGTCTTTGCTTGACGCATTTCTCTTTCCTTCTCTACCGTGTTCTTATTGGTGCAACTTGATATACTTTATTATCGATTATATTTTAGTCCACGCGGACTGTTATCTGGGTTTAATAAACCCGTATCGCACATTCTCGTAAATACTAAGTCCCGGTTTCTCCAAGATTCTTTGAAACATTAATTATTTGCCAAATTTACGCAGAATGAGCTTTTTAAAAATACGCAGGTGTTCTGTATTTCCTGCTAAAGCATCTGATCGTTTCCAATATCCTTAGAATCAACATGTTTATCCAAACAAATTAACTTGAAATTGCCTTTTAAAACACGCAGGGTGTTCAAACGTAACATTTTAAATAACCTTCCTACGATTTGACTATTATTGGGTTTTCACAAGCCTTTTATGCTTATTATATGTTATTAACGGTTTAATTAACTCCAATTAAAATTGATTTCCATCCTTTTCATTTTTAGCGAATACACCTTAAATATTAATTATTATATGTACACTTTGTTTTACTACCGGTTACTTAAAATAGGGTTAATTAATATAAACTTTGCACGTAATTTCCATTTGTTTAGGAATAATTAAATTATCCACTGCGCTTTTCAATACTGCTTCTTTTGATGTAAAGCGTCTTATAGATAATTTAAATTTCTTATTTTTACTGAAACGACCGAGTTTATTTATGCTTCAAGGTTTTAATAAAGCGTATTATTTAATGAAATTCCTTATACACGGTAATTAAAATTATTTGATTTGATTATTTAATTTTCTACCCTGGTCTAAATATGAGTAATATATATAAATTATGCAATGCCTAAATTTGAATTATGTAATCGTAAAACAAAACTAAATGTCGTTTCCAGATAAAAATGCAACACACAATACTATAAAATAAAGTACTTACAGTTGTAATCAAAATACTTCAATCTCAAGTGGTTCGATCTATCTTCGATTGCAATGCAAAATCTCCTGTGCGAGACCTAAAAAAGACAAAAGATAAGGGCAGCAAAGGATATAGGTTCTATAATCGCACTGGTCAAAACAGCTTGCTGCAATGGGCCAAGAATATCCCATTCATTGACTTACAATAGTTACAAGAACCAAAAGCATGTCGATCTTAACATGAAGTCACGTAAAGGGCAAAGGCACCTAATTTAAACAAAATTATGAAGAAACTATACATAAAGTATGAACTAAACCGGACGATATGTGTTAGAATGGTTCAACGGCACTCAAGGTGTAGGTTTATCTAAAGAAACAGAACAGTTTATTTAACCTTTTAATAATCCAAGCATGATATATATAAATTTAAATGCAAAGATTTTAACGAGAAAAGTTCACAACTATTGTTATTCTCATTACTGACTAAATAAACTTTTCAAATAACATTCTCATTTTAAAACTTACAAAATCTATCACAGATACCTAAATTTGATTCTAATTTTCTTGTTATAAAGGAGTGAATAAATCCTATAATATACTTAAATTCTCAGACTTTAGAAAATTCACAAAAATCACGTCTTATCGGAAGTCCATTAATGACTCCTAAAACAGCGATACTAAGAACAATAGTTATAGGTACATCTAAAACATACAGAATTATTTTAAACGTACAATAATAAAATATTATAAAATTCCTTTGTTAACACATAAATAATGGCAAGTTTGTAAATAAATGCAACATTTTCTACAATAAAATTTAAAATTTTTTAAACCAATTGCTTACAATAATAAAAATCACAATATAGAAACTTATGTGCTAATGGCTGTTATAGTTCAGTAGTCATATGGCGTGTTAAAGCTTGAACACGCTTAGCATTACAACTTTTGCATAAAACGTGATCATCGAGAGGATAACATCCACGTCCTTCAGCTTCCGATGATAAAACAAGTCCACAGTCCTATAAAGTATAAGGCGTTAATATTTTAAACGACTTGAAATTTATGTTCTATTAATAATTTATAAACACTGCTTTAATACTAAGAAAAGTAATAATTATAAAATACTCTGGATTTAAACGACTTTAAGAATGACATACAAATCACTGGAGATTGTCTGTTTGTAGCGTATTTTTCTGGCGTGATTTATAAAAACGTAGATTCTTTGGTTTACTACACTTAGTGTAACAATTATTTAATTCAGTAATTAATTCTTTTATTATAAAACATTTAAGAACTTGAAAGTGGTTTATGCGAAAAAAATGTCTCACAATTATGTTCTGAAACCCTACTTCTGCTGGGTGCGTACAACATAAAGCGCTCAAGGAAATACAACATCCATTTTCCAGTTATGACCTGCCCCTGGTTACTATTATCTCTTTCCAAAACTCAAAAAATGTTAGAGTGGTGATTTTTTTCAAATGATGACTTGGAAAGTATATTTTGCAAAATTACCTAAAGAAGTATTATTAGAAAAACACAGAATTCTGAGAAAATACCTATAATTTCTCATTTAAAGTGTGTAATGCTAATGTGCTAATTAAGCATACATTTGTATCATCATCAGGTCTTCAGTACTGGAAGTGGTTAGACGCATAGCCTCATAGTTTCTTATTCTGAGCAAACCTACACATTTCTCTGAAATTTCCATAGTCTGCCTCTTTCACCATCCGCATGTAATGGTCTGATCTAGGTCTACCTCTATCTCTGCTTGTAATATATTCCACATTATTCCCCAAAAATGTCTTAGAATGTATCCTGCCCTTCTATTTCTTCTATTTTTTGTTTTCCACAGATATCTATATTCCCCTACTATTTCTATAAACTCTTTGTTATTAACTTGATCTGTCCCTGCTAGCTTCCTCATATATCTGAAGCACAACATTCCAAAGGCTTCTACCGTATTTGTGTCTGTTCTGTTTGTATTTATAGTTAATTTACCGTTAGTTATAACATAAGATGAAGCTTGCAGGTAAACTCGCATCCGCCCTGTGGACATTAAATGTCATTAGATTTGTCGTGATTCAGCCTTCCAGCTACTCTGCGTTATTATTGATGTACCATGAAAACTTAGTTAAAAGTGTGCTGTGCGGTGCTATGGTATTTTTGTTAGACAGATACGAACTCCTATCAAAAAGTCGACGTTTTTTACTACTAGTTTTCGAACACCGCTAAATCTAATAACTTAAGTAAGTACTTGAAGGTTTCCGCTATTCCATAACATTTAGTGCATACCCTCCAGAACTATAACAGTGCATAACCATCCCCTAGAAGTAAGAAACAAATAGATGTAGGCAGACGACCAGGTCCTCAGATGCTGGGAAAATTTATAATGAAGGTAAGAATAAAATTGTGGCAGCTGTAATCTCATAAGCATTGATTTGTATTAATAAATAGATATTTTTTGAAATAATTTAACGAGCACGTTTTTGTGTGTAATGGCGCTAGCCGACATAATGCTTATGCGAGCACACCTGATAATTTATTTGGGTGATGCTTCTGCTAAATGCACTATTACATACTTATGCTTTTAGATGTTTATTTGTTATATATATATATATATATATATATATATATATATATATATATATATATATATATATTGCTGTGATACCACCAAAAATCCGGGTACTCCGCTTTTCGAATCGAGCCCCTACGAATTGGATGTCCAGAATGCTGTGAATCCTACAAAAAGCTATTCATTACCTTAACTGTGTTGGTCCATTGACTTTCTTCTGTTAATCGCATCGGCTGCTCCTCTAGTTAAACCTTCATCCTCATTCATAAAAAAAACAAACACATTCCTACCACAAACATCAACGTTAACTCTATTTACATCAATATTCACAATACATTAAAATTTCAAATTAAAAATTCAGCATAAATTTTAGTTTTAAAAAGAATTTCAAGATTAATTTTATTATCATTTAATGTGCATCCAGAATTAAAGTCCTTGTAGGATGCCTACTAATTAATATAACAATATATGCAGACCTGAGTCTGAGTACAAAGGGAGCATCTACCACCCCTTTACGTTAATTAACCAGGTTCGTCTAATTGAGCTCAAAGACATACCCAAATTTTCATCATAATCCCGAACATCAATACTAAATACCCTTTCTACTTAAACAAGCGAATTTCACGTTAAAATTAAAATTTTATGGTTAGTACAATTTCACTAATGTCCATTTAAAGTAAATCAATTATAAAGTTATTCAACACACACAAAAATATCAAAGTTCAAACAAAATAGTATAATTTACCTGAAGTTTACTGCACTCGTAGCTTCAATGTACATCGTCCCTATTGTTAATTACACCATTCCAACTGGGTTATATTTACAGCTTCTGATTCTCAACGCTTTTCAAATTTTCTCCATCACCATTTATTTAAAGTTGTTTCTGGGCTTTTCCAGAACTCATCTGTGTATATCTGACCCTTGTTTTGTGGATCCAGACACATTTATGAACCATTTAATCATTAACACCCCCGAAAAATAGCAAAGAAATTCATACTTCTTTCACCACTATACGCCAAAACTGCCTACTTTTGTGTATACATTTGTCGTTGTAAATTTTACTAATTGGTACAGTGATACTAAATTTTATTACCTTTTATCTAAGTGCACTAAAGTATATTCATGTTAGCACGTAAAGAACAAACTATTTTGGATCACCAAAATATACGAGCAAACTTTAAATTATTCTATCAAACTAAAATGCACTGTTTAACGTATTGAATCAAGTCGCGGATGTAAGAGAGCTTGTTCATATTCACCTGGGTATATATAGAGGTTAGCCTGTCTGTCGGTCGAGTCCTCAAAACGGACAATTCTAAAGAATTTCGCCTGCTCTGTTCCCAGTCCGCAGCCCGGCATGCGATTTTTTACGAATTTTGTACTCGCCCCAGTTAAATCTCAGAAATTCTCACACGGCACGCAAACATGTCCGAGAATAACTAATTAAATTTTGTACAGAAATGTTATTTTTACCTCTCAAATTTTGCCTTTTACTTTCAACCAATCGCAACCCCATGACGTTGCTCTACTCACGCCTTTTTACTATATGTGTCTCGGTCTTGCGCATATTATCTGTCTCTATCTACCCTGTTCTTATTCGTGCAAATTGATATTCTTTATTATCGATTATTTCAGTCCATGTGGACTGTTATCTGGGTTAAATAACCCCGTATCGCGCCTTTCGCATTTCTCGTAACTATTATGCGACGGTTTCTTAAAGATTCTTTGAAACCATTTGTTATCTACAAAATTTTCGCCGTACATGACATTTAAACTACGCAGGTGTTCAAACATAATATTAATTCTCAGAGCTTTATTTTCTGGTATTATAATCTTGGATTTTCACAGACTTTTATGCTTATTATTAATAATGGTTTAATTAACTCCAACTAAAATTGACTTCTATCCTTTCATTTTTAGCGAATACAAATTAATTATTAATTATTATGTGTACACTTTGTTTAATACCGGTTACTTAAAATAGGGTTAATTAATATAAATTTTGCACGTAATTTCCATTTGTTTCTTTCTTAGGAATAATTAAATTACACGTAGAGCTTTTTAATACTGTTTCTTTTGATATAAAGCGTCTTGTACATGATTTAAATCTCTTATTTTTACTGAAACGACCGAATTTATTTATGCTTCATGGTTTTAATAAAGCATACTTTTCCCAAAGCTTCTACACGGTGATTAAAATTATTTGATGTGATTATTTAATTTTCTACCCTGGTCTAAATATGAGTATATATATATATATATATATATATATATATATATATATATATTTGCATATATTATATTATTTTGGAGCTTGAATTGTTTTTTTTGACGTTCTGCTGCCATATTCGGTGGCAGCATTTTTATAGGAAGGAAGAATGTAATAGAGAAGATTGTAATTATAATATAAATCAGTTAGGGTGTTACGTGCCAATTGGCACTTAAACATTGTTTTAGGTTAAGTTTGATGTGCGGAGGTTTCGCGCCATAAATTTCAAGACGCGGTGCGCGGAATTTTAAAAGACTAGGCGCGTATTTCCGTTACGTCATAGTGCGTTTGCGCATTTCGCGCGACGCGAGAGAGTTGGACGAATAACTTCACGCCGACGTGTAAAAGACGAAAAAGTGGGAGGAAGTTTCCTGTGTTCTCTATAACGTGGCTATTTTGCCAGTACCTTCGAGTGAAGTGGACGTTTTCCGGTAACATATCGTTATCTATGTAGATTTCCTTGTTGCTTGTCTTTTGTTTGTCGCCCCTTTACCTGGTTTTTCCCGTCATTCCCTGCATAGGTAGGTAATCTGTAGCCTAGGCGAACTGTACTGCACGACCCCGGGATGAACGATCTCATGGCTGCCGTAGCTGGCCGGAGCGCTTGAAGGAGCGTTGGCAGGAGTCACCATCTTTAATTACCGCAAAAGGGCTTTGAGTAGCCTGATGGACTTTAATGGAGGCCTACCTTAGCGCCACTCCGTCGAACGCCTGATATCTTATGTGAGTATTCTATCTGCTAATTGTTCGCTTTTATCATTTATTGTTTTAAATATGTAAATTTCCGAAGTATTGCGCAATATAAATTGTGCATTGGTGACGTCATTGGAAGATGAGCGCGCCCCAAATCTGTATAAGGTTAACGTCACCATCCGCCCGTAACGTTGCTTATTTTGCGCTTGCGCGATGTAGTTATGAACTTTTTAACTGTATTTATCGACGTTCTCTAACGGTAATTATCGACTTTTTAATTGTAAGAATTATCGCATTTTTAAACCGTAAGAAGGGCATGATAAGAAAAGCTAGGGACGGATTTAGGCTAAATTACTTAGATCAGGGAGGAATTTGTAAATATATAGAGCAGGTAAAAAAAGTTGGATTCACTAATAAAATATTTGGCAAATGCTTAGAAATTTGAGTCCATTTTTAATTAGTTAGCTAGCGACTGCTATCCGGTATTACGGATCCCTACTCATTTACTTTCACGTGTGTATTGTTGATCGAACACACTCCAAAATCAACGCTAGGGATACCTTTATTCAAATCCTATTTTTAGTTTTTGTTTCAAGTTGTTAGATTTTTATTTAGGATGGATTAATTTTGAAGATATATTTAATTTGAAGCACGTTTATATTTTCGCATTAAAACCCAATGTAGTACCTTCGGGTGGAGCATTGGGGATGTGGCCGCAAGCATAGCAGCCTTTATTCACATTATAATATTCTTATTGTTAAGTAAACAGGTCCACTGATCTCACCATCTGTGGTTATCGAAGTTAACCACCGCATTAACACTGTCTGTTTCTCCTACTGCCCCTATTTCAAAGAAGTACTGTATTGTGCTCCACACATATGCTTTCAACAATTTTCTCCTTGTTTCTATGTTTGTTGTCTTCGAACATAGCCGCAGCTCTTTCTTCTTAAACGCAGTTCGGTTCCCCTTCCATTGTTTACAAATTTATACCCTATTTCCCTGATATTCAATGGCATGCGAAGGGGACGGTGGCTCGGTGTTATTTATTTATTTAAATTAGTTAAAATACGCTTCAGAGCAAAAACAGACTTAAAATTTTATAAAAAGCTGGGTAGTTCACAGTTTAGAAAGGGGCTATTCAATTATAATATTAAAAGTAAAATATCGAAATAAACAGGGTGTCCTTAGTACATTCCTTTATAACCAGAACTAAAAGGGACTTCATACATTAAAAAACACCAACATTTTCTCATGAATAATTATCCTACAAACATGTATTCCTAAACAGTCTCAGGCATTGCAAAGACATCGGAATCATTGTAAACTACTCAAACCGACAAGAACATAAAATAATATAAAATTCAAGCTGTGCTGACCCAACTAATGATGCAAATGTGGTATTAAATGGATAGTGTGCAAAAAGCAATAATTATTCTCAAGCACCAAAACACAATCGATCTTGACCAAAAAACAGTTTGTCATACAAATCCTGTCAACCAGAATTACACGTATGCCCCCAAGAACATTTTAACTTATAAATACCGTCAAATCAGAACAGAGAAAAAAGATCGAATCAGTCGATCATTCATGCATTTCAGGATGTTATAATTCAATTGACCTGCAACTAGTGTCGAGCGAGTACCAGGTTTGAGCAATTTGAAACGACAGTGATTTTATAAATGTGGGCTTGTTAGTGAAACAAGCTCCCGAACATGAACGTGATCATCGAATTAAATAAATTGCCATTACCTGTTGGATTCATGGGATTACCGACAACCATAAAAGACAGTAAAAATATTCGTGTGTAGGTAGTATAACAAATAAGGTGTCAAAAAGCACGTGACTCTCGCAAGATGCACCCAGCAACTTCAAGGGAATGGCGTGACTCTTAGATTTCTTTGTATATTGGTAAATACATACACTTGATTGTGGTATTTCTATTATTGATAATGATAGTTTGCTTCTTAAGAACCTAAAAATGAACACTATACCCGTTTTTACCTGCAAACGTTTTGTATCGTTTGTAATATCAATCTTTCTCATTAAGCAGTATTGCATATACTAGTATTAATAAAATATAACATAGGCGTTCAAAGGACTTATTTGATGAGCTACGTCACACAATCACATTTGGTGGCCCAACTGGTGCTGTTGAAGCTTTAGGCAGGCAACTGCTACGCTTTGTATAAAGATAACAAACTATTGGAAGATTCAACTGTGCTACTACATCTTGTAAATTCTATGTACCTTAACACTCGAACAGAACATTTTCAATGTTTATGTTGTGAGATCATTTTATCTGCAACACAATGACATTCATTGACGTGTTGCAATAACTAATAATAGTCAGAATTAGTATTAATTCAGGCAGGTATTGTTATACGTAATGATGCAGACAAGGAAAGGGCATTATTGCGTAACTTGTTATAATGTAGTAACCATGAAAGTATAATATGCATAGTAGCAAAATCAAGGTTTTAAAAACGGCGAAAAAACGGCTGAACTAGGGGGCACAAGCGAGGTTTTGAATGGGAATGCCCCTACGAAGGAGTCACCATGCAAAACAAATTTTTTTGACGTGATTTATAAATATGTAGGTTCTTTGGTTTACTACACATAGTGTACCAATTATTTAATTCAGTAATTAATTTTTTAATATTAATTACTATTCAGTCATCTACAATAGAGCCCAATTAAGAGTCGAGGATTATTTAAAATGAATAATATAGGGTTGTGGATGCTTGTTTGAACTTTGTTCATTATGAGAAGCAATATAAGATCGTTTTGTTTGTTCACCAAGTCGAAGAGTGTCCGTTCTCGGTTCTTGAAACAGGCAAGATGGGTTTTATAAAAAGCTGATCGAGCGTTATGCGCATCGCCATTTAATTTGGTACCGTTAAATGGAAAAGTTCCATAAGGTTTAGTATCTCTGTTAACGTGATCCGAGTGATAATCGTATGAAGATTAAACAGTCACAAGGTCTAATCCTCATGGATAAATATAACGTCCTGCATTAGGTTGTTCTCGTTTATTAGTTTGTGGGAGGCGAATATTAAATCTAATTAAGAAATTATCTTTATAAATAAAGGAAAACAGTGAGATTAGCCGAATTCCTTGGTAATTTGCAGTTCCAGTAATTTCTGTAGGAAGTTTATTTGTTTGGTTTTTTCATTACAGGTCATATAGCTCCGTTGTGTTATCTTGTGACATTCTAACATTTATTCAACAATTCAAGGTAAGCGATTAGCTTTATACGTATTGTTCTGCGACCTGTTCATTTTGAAGTTTGAAAAAAAGTCAAATGTCACATTTACACGAACACGTTAACCTAACAAATATTTGTTTAATTATGATTGCATAAGAGTTGCCATTTAAAGTATTAATGTTTACATTTTAAGCAATATTTGTAATCTAGAACTCGTTTGTTACACAGGGCATGCAAATTATTATTAAAAATTAACATCCGAAACTTAGGTAAATGATCAAGATAGTTCATACTTTTGGTTATGATTTAATGCTTTTTGGACGATATTTTAAGTGAATTGTTTAACTTTGAAAAGATGCTTAACAAGTTGTTCTAAAATTTATAAAAGGTAAAATACTTTTAACCTAAAATTTAAAATACTAGTAGTGTTTGATTGTTGTGAGCGCTTACACAGATATGAATATTAAAGGTAGTTATTAAATGATATAGTACAAAAAATTGCTGTTGTCATATGAAATTATTAGGGAAAATAAACTCTACTAAAATTAAACCTGCTGTCTGTAGTGATTCTAAATTTGTGTACAATATTTAACCAGATATTCGATAGCTGTGGTTGTCGTGGTATGATGGAAAACGGCGATCGCACTAAGTGGGCGCTTGTAAGAAGAGAAGCACATGGACCACAGATATGGCAAGAGGGAGTCGCTGGTTACAATGAGAAGAAGCGTAATTATTTTTTAACTATGAAGAGCATCATTGGTTGAATGTTGAATTTAAATACGACCATCGCTTTTAATTAATAGGCAAGTATACCACAGCTGCATGGGTTCAACACTGAGCAACTAATAAAGAAGAAAAAGGTTTTATTTTTAGGGTGGCGTCACCAATTTTTACGTTTAAAGCCTTTTAATTAGATTAAGATTTACGATGAAATATGTCATCAGATTAGTGGAAAGTTTTGTTAGGTAAGTGACAAATTTGTATGTTACCTTGGTTTTTTTTCGAATTTTTATGTAGAAACCCCCCCAAAATTTAATAAAAACACTACATTAAAAGGCGCCCTCCATTTGGCATGAAATTCGAAGGAAAATCATTGTATTAATAATTTTGGTGTTAATTAAAATATAGACAAATTAATGTACATTAAACAAAAAGTCAAGAATGTTCAGATGGTATGTATAATATGTTACTCTAGGTTGTGCATCAAAGGTAGTGGAAAATTTTTATGTATAGTTCAGGATATTTTACCTGTTTCTTTTTAGCTGAGTAATGCCTTGAAGTGTAATAAGTGGTTTGAATAAGCAAGGAAAAAACAAGTTTATTTAAGGGCGGGTGCACTAAAGTTCTGATAAATTCCTGGGAAGAAAGTAATTTTGAGAATATAGGAATAGGGCCATTAGCGGAAGTAAATAGGTTTGATATTCTATCTTGAGGTAGTGCTTACATTTTATTTCTATAATGGAGGATGAAAACACAATATTAAATAATGATGTATTTTTAAATTCTACTTTGAATGTGAGTGGGGTTGAAAATTTTGGTAGTAGTGGGAATGCAGAGTTACAAAATGATTATTATAATCAAGTAATTAATGGAAAACTGAAACAGTGGGGAAGCAAGGAAATAATTTAGATAAAATTCTCTTGATGTTAGCACAAAATATAAATGAAATTAGGAAAGAACAATCAAACAATTTTAAGTTTATTCAGCAGCAGGTTCAATTGCAAATCCAACAAATCGAATTACAATCAAGACAACAAATTCAAATGCAAAATGCTTTATTGAAAATGTTTGATAAATCAGATACTGAAAGAGATATTAATGTAAGAAAATTACAACCTGAATTTTGTAAAAAAAGAGGGGTTGTTAAAGCAGGTACAAGCATCCGCTACTCAAAGTGCAACTTCTGAAACTAATACAAATTTTCAGTATTTTACAAGTTGGCAAAATTCTTTGGGACCTACAATTAAATTTAATCCTGCTGGACATTTGCATCCAGTGGCATTTCTCAGAAAAATAAAAAAATATTTAGGAGAGGCTGAAGTACCAGTAAATAAATATGTTAGTTTTGCTATGAGGGCTTTGTTAAGTAGAGCTTCAAATCGGGCAGAGTTAAATGAAGATAAATTTAGGGATTTTGAAGACTTCTCGCAATTACTTTTTAATAAATATTGGAATAGTGACATTGAAAGGGAAGCATTTAGGGAATTTAAATTAGGGCAATATCAATATGGTTCTAAGGCAGAGTATTTTCAGAAATTAATAAGTGAGGCTTCATATTTTACACCACCCTTAAGTGATGTTCAAATACTTCAAATGGTTACCGAACATTTCCCACCGGAAATTAAAATGGGTTTAGCAATTTGTAGGTCGTGTGACGAAGCTGTTGAATGTTTAAAGAAAGTTGATAGTTATGCGGGAATAAACAATACACGATTGCCTTATAGATATAATTCTAATAATACAGGTGAAGGTAGGGACAGTCACCAAAATGGTAATACGAGAAGTAATGATATGTCGCCTGGTTACAATTACAACCGCAATCAAGAACATCGACATATACATTACATGTGATTTTCCAATGCACCACCCGAAGGTACTACATTGGCCAGGAAGTGAGTTTTTTTTACCTGGAAAATTTGGAATTTTGCCGAACCCTGCTGTTCCAAGCAAGGTAGGGATCTTTAACGTGCGTGACAACACACACACAGGACCTCCATTTTACCTCTCATCCGAACGAGGGTGTATTTTTGTGAAAAATGCTCGCCTAACATTTTTCAAGCGGACCGTGTCGGGATTCGAACCCGGGACCTTGGGCGTAGTAGTCACACACATACCACTACGCCACAGAGCTGCCCATCGACATATACATTACATGTGATTTTCCAATGCTCCACCCGAAGGTACTACATTGGCCAGGAAGCGAGTTTTTTTTTACCTGGAAAATTTGGAATTTTGCCGAACCCTTGCCGTTCCAAGCAAGGTAGGAATCTTTAACGTGCGTGACAACACTCACACACGGGACCTCCATTTTACCTCTCATCCGAACGAGGGTGTATTTTTGTGAAAAATGCTCGCCTAACATTTTTCAAGCGGACCGTGTCGGGATTCGAACCCGGGACCTTGGGCGTAGTAGTCACACACATACCACTACGCCACAGAGCTGCCTCATCGACATATACAGTCAAATATTAATAATAATGGTAATACCCCTTATCACGAGGCAAATGCTAGTGCGGGCAATAGATCACGTGAAAATCAAATACGTGAGCAATCTTCATATCAATTGCAATCAGATGGGCCATCAGCCAATTGTATCGAGTTTAATAATAATGGCGTTAATTCAGGGGAAGAAGAACAAGTAGTATTGCCTGGAAATCAAATTGTTAAAGTGAGCGAGATGGGCTCAACTATGGTTATTTGTAAAAAGGATGAAAATTATTTCCCTGAGTGTAACCTAAGAAAGGAAGATGAGAGTAGCGAGGGTGGCAAAGAGCAAGGCAGGTATTATATGCCTATTTTAAAAGGAAGAATTGAGGATGTTTATTCTGATATATTAATTGATAATGAGAATACTGTTAGTTGTGTCACAAAGGTTTTTCCAAGAACTTAAAAAATCTGATAAACTGATGCCGGTAGTTCCCATCAACAATATTTCGTTGTCAGGGGCATTTCGATCAAATGCTTGTAAGGTCAACTTACAGGTTGGTTTAAAAATATTATTACAAAATACTATTTTTGAATTTGTGTGTTTAGTTGTTCCTACGCTTTGTCGTAATATTATATTGGGATGCGATTGGTTGGAAGAAAATGAAGCTAGTTATATTGATGGAAACGATCAGGAAGGTAACCAGAAAAGCAATGGTTGCATAACAATGAGTCAGAATGGGAACAGGGATGATAATTGTGATTTTAATTTCTACCAGAATGTAAAGGATTTTATTAAACCGGGGAAGCTTGATAAAACAATCGGGAGGAATAGAAATATTGAATGATAACCAACGAATTATGTTGAATAATTTATTGAATAAATATAATGATATTTTTTCAAAATTGCCAGCTAAGATTAATTGCTATAAACATCCAATTAATGTTAAGGATGATACTCCTTTTTATATAAAGTCTTATCCGATCCCATTTATTTATTTTGATGAAGTAAACGGGCAAATCAATGAAATGATTCAATTAGGAATTATAGAAAAATGTCAGACTGAATATGTGTCGCCCTTGGTCGTTGTAAAGAAAAAAGATGGTTCTCCCAGAATTTAAATAAAAGGATTGAGAAGGATCACGTGATACCAATAAATCCAACGGAAATATTTTACCGATTTAAATCGGGTCAGATTTCATCTACGTTAGACATGGTCCAGGACTATTGGCAGGTCGCGGTAGTAAAGCAACATCAAAAGTATTTGGGGTTTTCCTTTAACAATCAAACCTATATTTTAAAAAGAGTACCGTTTGGGTTAGTCACTAGTGTATGAGTTTTGAAATGCCATACGTAGACGATATTTTAATAACATCTCCCGATGTTGACACTCATTTGAAACATTTAAAGATAGTTTTCAAAAAATTTAGGCAGTCCAATATTACAATCAAACTTAGAAAATGTGTTTTTGTGAAACAAAAATTACCATTTGTGGGTCATTATATAACGCCATATAAATTTGAAATACATCCAGCCAAAATACAGATAATTCAAGATTTTAAATACCCTATTAATATCAAGACTTTAAGAGCCTTTTGTGGTTTAGTGCAATATGATAGCAGATTTATTAAAGATTTTTCTCAATACATGATTCCGTTAAATAGATTATTAAGTAGAAACGTTAAATGGCAGTGGCGAGCAGAAGAGCAATATGTTTTTGAATTAGTAAAAAAAATAATTTTTAAGTGTTAATTCATTAGATCACCCGGACGTGTCCCGAGATTTTTTAATTAATACCGATGCAAGCAGATATGCCATTGGGGGCATGTTTATTCCAGATAAATGAAAATAAGGAGATTACAGTCATTTCTATAGCAGAGTGTTGCGCAATGCAGAAATTCGGTATTCTGTATGCGAAAAATTTTTTTAGCTGTCATTTCTGCCTTGAACCATTGGCAGATATTGATTTTGGGTCGAAGAATTATCTTGAAATCAGATCAAAGGGCGTTGAGTTTCTTGGATAGATGTCGTTTTGTCAATAATCGCATGAGGAGATGGATGCTGTCTATCCAAGAGTTTGATATCAAATTTGAGTATTGTCCTGGGAGAGATAATAAGATCGCTGATATTTTGTTGCAATTTCCTACTGGTGAGGAGTTTCTTGCAGCCAAACAGTCTGATGAGAAATTAGAAGTAAATGCGATAAAATTAACCATGTTTAAAAATAAAAATTTTGTTTGTCAAACACAAGACGGTGATGAATTTTGTTATAAAATTAAATCTCTACTGCAGAATACAGATAAGAGTTCAGAAAAATTAAAGTGGTTGTCACCGCTGATGGTAAACCAGAAATAGAACGATAGGTAATTGGTCCCTGTTGTAACGATGGCAGAAGGGGAGGGTGGTTTCCTCAGCCAGGAGGCCGTAGGCTGACGGCTTCAACTAAGGACCAGAATGGCGAAGCTCGAAGAGTAAGGGTGCCAGAGTCTTGCCACAAAGAAAATATAGAACCGTGACTCAAAGGTTCCAACTCATACACAAATTCCCAAATACCATATCCAAGCAGCACAATCGTCACGCGCTAACTCAAAACAATAATAAAAATAATAATCAAAGAACACGTATAATTTTTACTTGGCACAAATACAGGTGACACAATCCACAAAAAAAGAGAAAATAAAGTGATGCGTGGAGACCCACGAACGGTTCGGTACATACACAGGGTACCGCAAAATAGGCGAATGAATAAGTTGTAACTAACGCAAGTTAAAACGCGACGAAAGGCATGCCGCTCATTCGTTATATAAAGGCGCGGAGATAAATAATCTCTAAAATTTATAAATATATCGCGTTCGTTGGTGGATCTTTTACAAAACAAAATATCGTAGCATAAAAATAAACCTGAAAAATAAGGCAAAATACAAAGCATATAAATCTGGTGAAATTAATAGTAAAGCAGATCACAAAAAAAGTATAAACACACTGTAGGTCACAATTGTTACTACAAAACTTCGGTACTACTAAAAGTAGTACCAAACGGCAGTCTAAAGCAGGTAGTACTAAACGAGTACAAAAAAGAAGAAGAAGAAGAAGACCACTAAAATGAGAGAAAAATAATTAGAATACAAATACTGTACCTAAATAATTACGTACGTTGGACGACCTTATCGCAAAAGCAAAGAGTCGGAGACGCAAATAAATTCCACAAACGGAAGTGGACAAACGCCACTAACTTCTGTCGTATAATTACAGGTCCTCCCCAAGGAGATGCTAAAACAAATGCTCAATACGCACTTATAAAATTATACAACAAAACCAAGAGCGTTCACTTTACTCTTTTACAAGCTTCAAACAAACAATGAAAATCAAAATCATGATCTACTGAATAAGATAATCGACAGTTCAGAAATAGAAATAGACAAAAATTATTGCGAGTGAAATGAATTTGAAATTTGATAAGATTTTGCAGAAAACACAATAACCAAAGTTCAGAAAAATTAAAGTGGTTTGTGTTACACGAAGGTTTGTTATTTAAAAAAGGGTATGATACTGAGCCTGGTTATAAACTAGTTGTACCTAGAAATCAAATTAAAGAATTAATAGAATGCATTCATAATGAAAATGAGCATTTTAGTGCAAATAAATGCTACCTCACATTCTGCAAAGATTTTTGCTATCCTAAAGTTAAAGCATTATTTCGGAAAGGCACTGTGAATTGTGCCAGAAATCAAAAGTCAGTAAACGTAATCATGGAGAGATGCAAAGTGTTCTAGTAAGTCAGCCTAATCAAACTCTCAGTATTGGCTTTATAGGGCCATTACCTGTTTCGCGAGGGGGTACGATCCAATTATTCGTTATAATTGATGTCTTTAGTAAATATGTAGAACGTTTTCCTTTAAAAAGAGCAACTGCGAGTAGTCTTATGCGTGGTTGAAATAGGTAGTTTAATTGTTTGGTACACCTCGTGCTATTTGGAGCGATAACAGTAGCCAGTTTTGGAGTAAGGTGTACATAAATACTTTAAAAGAGAAAAATATAAAAATCCTACATAGTTCAACTTATTTTCCAGCAGAAAACATGGTAGAAAGAATGAACAAGGAGGTAGGACGTTTACTAAGAGCATTTTACTATGACAAGCACCAGAGTGGGTCTTTAAAGGTAAAAACTATACAAGATTGGTTGAACAATGTTGTTCACCTTTCGACCAGATTTAGTCCACATGATATTCAAAAGGGTCCCATGGTCAATCCATTGTTAGGTAAGTTAATCATTCCTCCAAATGTTATAAATAATGAGAGGATTATTGTATTAGCAGAAGAGAAACTTAGGTCGAAAGCAGAGAAAAGAAAAGTGAGACATAATAAGAAACAAAGTTGTTAAATTAGCGTAGGTGATAAGGTATTGGTCAAAATCCCTGAACAGTCGTCACACGAGAATCATGTAATACGAAAATTCTTTCTTTTATATAAAGGACCAGCCATAGTTGTGAAGACATCTCACCCAATTCTTATGAAGTGGTTGATGTCTCAGGCGTGTCATGAATTCAAAATATTGTTAATATTAAATTGTATAAAAATCCCAAAGATTTTGTTTGTAATATTACTATATAAATGTTTCTGAATATTAACAATTGTATAATTAGTAAGAATTAAAGGACAGTGTGTTTGTTCTCATTGTGCGAGAAAAGTTTCAACTGTTAGCTAACATGTATCTGGAGAGCTATGTAGTGGTTCTAAATTTGTGTACAATATTTAAAATTGAATAATGTGATGTGTAACCAGATAATCAATAGCAGTGGTTGTAGTGGTATGACGGAAAACGCCAATCGCACTAAGTAGGCGCTCGTAAGAAGAGAAGTGCACGGACCACTGATACGGCTAGGGGGAGTCTGTTCTCGCTGATTACAATGAGAAGAAGCGTAATTATTTTTTAACTATGAAGTTGAATGTTGAATTTAAATACAACCATCACTTTTAATTAATCGGCAATTATGCCACAGCTGCATGGGTTCAACACTGAACAATTAATAAAGAAGAAAAAGGTTTTATTTTTAGGGCGACGTCACCAATTTTTCCGTTTAAAGCCTGTTTATATGTCATCAGATTAGTGGTAAGTTTTGTTAAGTAAGTGGCAAATTTGTATGTTACCAATAAAATTATTTGTGAACGTAGTACTCTTGGTTTTTCTTCGAATTTTTATGTAGACCCCCAAAATTTAATAAAAACACTACATGTCGTTTTCTGAAAACTTTGGTTTTCTTGTGAATATTTTTGTAATAGAAATTATTTGACACAAACAGAGTACAGATTTATTAAACGAATAACTTAAACTAAACTTACTGTTTTATTTTCAACAAATGCGTCCAAAAGTAGGGAAACGATAATTCTTTGATCAATATTGCTAAATAGGTAAGACGTTTATGGTGACCTATGGTAATCATTTTTACAGTGTTTTTTTGTTAAGTAAATAAATTAGTGGAATTTGAGTAATATATTTTATTAGAACACCAGTACATAGAAAATAAACTGTTTTCATTTACATGACATTACCCGATTGTCTTTACGACTGCTACGTCTGCCTACTACGCCACATACGTTACCTTTTTCAAGAGCATGGCAGGATTGCCAATTCTATTAATATTAACACCCTCCCTCAAGCCTGGCATTCTACAAGAAACTATTATTATTAAGATAATCCTAACATTTTAATAAAATTCGAGAACTTCACCTGACCCAATGATTTTGTAAAAATGTCTGCTAATTGTTCGTTTGTACAAATATAATTAACCTGTATAGTGCCCTTAATAATTAAGTCAAACACAAAATGCAATTTAACATCTATATGTTTACATCTTTTATTATTTTCAAAATTCTGCAAAAGTTTAATTGCACTTTGGTTATCTTCGTACAATATAAATGGTAACTTATAATCTAAACACAAATCAGTTAGCAAATTTTAATATGCAATAGTTCGCATGAAGCAGCACAAACAGCAACAAATTCTGATTCGGTACTTGATAAAGTTACAATACATTGTTTTTTCGAACTCCAAGATACTAGATTATCAAATAATTTGAAACAGTAACCACTAACTGATTTTCGATCTTCAATATCATTAGCCCAATCTGAATCCGAATAACCTACCAGACCAGTATTGGAATAGTAAAAACGTAACTTATGATTAATTGTAGACTTTAAATACTTTAAAACTCGCAAAAGGTGTTTAAAGTGTTCATCAGTCGCACAATCTTGAAAACGACCAAAATAACTAATACTAAAACAAATATCCGACCTAGTACCCATCATTATATATATTAAACATCCTAGCAATTCTTTGTAAGGTAATTTCGTATTTAATTTATAATCACAATTTCTTTGCAAATTTAAATTTTTCTCCATTGGAGTATTAACACGTTTGCAGTTTTCTATATTAAATCTTTTAACCAAATTCGCAATTGAATGCATTTGATCAATAGTGATAACATGATTATCTAAGTCTTGTAAAATCCTCAAACCTAAGAAATTATTTACATTATCTAAGGACCTTATTTTAAAAGTTTGACATAATTTTGACTTAAGCAAGTGTGAAATTCAGTACTATTACTCGATATTAAAATATCATCCACGTACTGGAGTAAATAACATCTCACATTTTCATCAACAAAACTATATAAGCAGTAATCTGATTTTGAACGAATAAAACCCAAACTAGACATAAAATCATTAATTGTTTGGTTCCATATTTTAGGTGCTTCTTTGAGACCATACATTGCTCTTTTAATAGGCAAACTTTAGTTTTGTCAGTACATTTAACCTCCAACCCTCTGGTATTTTCATGAAAACAGTTTGCTTAAGACAACCATTTAAAAGGCATTCTTAACATCTAATTGCTCCAATGCTAAATTGTAATAATTACTAACTGATAACAAAATTCTTAATGTTGAAAGTTTGGCAACTGGAGCATGCAACTTAGAAATGTCAACAAAATTATTTTGTTCAAAACCTCTTACTACCAACCTTGCTTTATAAAGTTGTTGTCCATTTCCATCTTTAATACGAAATACCCAGCGATTTGTCAATACTTCTGAATTACCTGGATTTTCAACTAACTGCCAAGTCTTATTTTCCTTCAATGCTTCTAGCTCGTTCATGATCGCCTGTTCCCATAAATTCCATGCTTTAGATGCTTTTGCTTCAGCATAGGACTTTGGTATATCTGTAAACTCACTCAATAATGCTAAACAACTTATGTCGACCTCATAATCATTAAATCTGGATGGTAATTTTCTATTACGTTTTGGTCTTTCAGAATCATTTTTAACTTCCTGATCAGTCACACCATTTTCAACATCATAATCGCTCTCATAATTATCTTGGCTGATGCTATTTATGGTATGTTTTAATTCATTTTTATCTGGCTTGATTATATTAAAATTGCATTCATCAAATACTACATTCCTGCTGTGAATTAGTTTATTTTCATCTTCTTGCCATAAGCGATAACCATTTTCAGCATAACCAATAAATCTGCATTTCACGCTTTTATCATCTAGCTTATTCCTCAATGAATCTGGTACACGAGCATAAGCTGTGCACCCAAAAGTTTTCATGTTTGAAACATTTGGCTTTCTACCTAGCCATAATTCATAGGGAGTTTTATCATAAACAACACACGATTGTGTTCTATTAGTTATGTATGCCGCAGTAAACACCGCATCTTCCCAGAAAGTTCTGTCCATGCCCGATTGCATTATCATCGATCTTGCTTTGTCTAATAATGTTTGGTTCATCCTTTCGGCAACACGATTCAACTGTGGAGTATATGGTGGATTGTAACAAATTTCAATTCCTTTTTCAATACAAAATGTTTGTAGTAATTTTGAACAATATTCACCACCATTGTCACATTTTAATCTTGATAGTTTCTTGTCACAAGGTGCAGATACCTTTGCTTCATAATCCTTAAAACAGTTTAAAACTTCACCTTTGCTTTTAATTACATAGATCATTACAAATCGAGAATAATCATCTACAAAGGTAACAAAAAAGCGATTTTCATTATGTGACAGTGGTGTAATTGGCCCACACACGTCGGTATGAACCAATTCTAACACTCTACGGGACCGTGTCTTTTTGGAATAATACGGCAAACATTTTTGCTTAGATTTCACACAAACTTCACAAATTTGTTTACTTTTCTTATCAGTAAAATTTAACCCATCAACTAAATTTAAAGTATTAATTTTTACCAACGAATTATAATTCAAATGACCGTAACGTTTATGCCAAAGTTCAATATCAGGTTTCATAGCTAAATTTGCACTTTCTGTTTTATCAGCCACATAAAACGCCAACTTGTACAGATTATTTACACGTTTACCTAAGGCATAAACCATTTTACGCTTTCCAATCGACACATTACCGTTACAATAAACAATCTTGTAACCGGCTTTTTCTATAGTTGAAACTGACAAGTTCACTCTTAAACCAGGAACACACATTACATTTTCCAAAGTAACTGGTATTTTCTTATTTTCAACAAGTGATATAACATTTATATCACCCACACAGGTTGCAGTCATAGACTTGACATGAGCAGCTAATTGAATAAGCTTGGGATCTTCAAAACTTCTTTTATTAAATAAAAGACTCTCATCATTCGTATAATGATGCGTAGCGCCCGAATCGGCATACCATTCTATTACTTTTGTTGATTCCAGTTTTAATGCGGCACAGAAAGCAATAGACTGTCTTGAAGATTCACCACTTGATGTAATTTCACATTCTGCATAGCTAGCTGTATTTTTCTTAATATCCTTCCTTTTCTGGTTGCATTGATTTGCCTTATGTCCATATTTATGACAAGTATAACATTTAATTCCACAAACACTTTTCATGTGGCCATGCTTGCCACATTTAAAACATTTATAACTTTTCTGCTGAAAAGGATGATGCAACACCTTTTCACTTTTGCTAGAGTTTTTATTCACATTGAATTCTAATAATCTGCTTTTAACAAACTCCAGCTTCAAATCGTTTTCAGATAACGTTCTAATTGCAGTCACAACATTTTCATAATCGGGTGGCATAGACAATAACAAAAAACATGCCATGTCCGATTCGTCAAAATTGCTTCCTAAACTTTTCAGTTCATGAAATATTTTATCAGATTTAGCAAAGTGATCTTGTAAATCTGTATTACAGACGTATTTTAAAGAAATTAATTCCCCTAACAAATAGAACTTTGAACATGTGCCACGCTTAGCAAATATGCATTCCAGCTTAGCAATCATCTGTGCAGCATTCTCTATACCTTTCACGTATTCTAAATGCGAGTCTGCTACACTTTGCACAATCACCATCATCGCTTTGTTGTTCTTTTTGTGCCATGCATCATTTTGCGCCTCCAGCTTAACATCTTTCAAAACTTCATCCACCTCCATCGCCTTCAGCACTGATTGCATTCTAAATTTCCAATTGTCGAAATTAATTCCCGCAAAAGGTACAATGCCGTGTTTATTTTCTAGTCGGGATTCCATTTCAAAATTAAGTAGAAAAACGCGGCGGCAGAAAATTGTAACTTAACCTCAAAACGATTCCACGTGTTTCCTGCAACTTAAATGCAGCTAATTATATATATATTACTCTTTCCTGGGCCCACAACCAATGTTAAGTAAATAAATTAGTGGAATTTGAGTAATATATTTTATTAGAACACCAGTACATAGAAAATAAACTGTTTTCATTTACATGACATTACCCGATTGTTTTTACGACTGCTACGTCTGCCTACTATGCCACATACGTTACCTTTTTCAAGAGCATGGCAGGATTGCCAATTCTATTAATATTAACATTTTTATCAGGTTTGATCAGTAATACCACTCTGTATTTATATTAGTGAGAGTTTAAAACGACAAGCTCTTTTATAGTCTCGTCTTAGGGAAGCCCTCGAGCAGCTTCAATAGTCTGGTTTGATAACATATCTTTTTATTGCAGACAATGATTTTATATATGGTTTTTCGCAATAGCAAGTAAGAAAACATCTCTTTACAAATCGTACTAACGAATACAATGAATATAAAATTAAAAACTTCCAGGCTGTTATTTTAGATTAGTTCTACAAGTCTGTCACATATCTTTTATATTTATTCGATAGCTTTAGAAACTTTGTAAACAAAGCTTGCACAAACGAACTACAACGTTTATTTCAATAAAACCTGTGTTCGCAGATTTATCACTTATGTATTTCAGGACTCTAAAACGCAACAAAGGTTCTTATGATTTGTAACAATAGTTCAACATAGCAATAAAAATATGAAAAAAACATTCCTCTCTACAATACCAACCTCACACTTGTAACATTGAATGTGAAAACTACGATCTAGTGCAACTACTCGTATTGTCTCTTCTTGCCCAGGTTCTGGCATAATAGGCTGCTTGCAAACGCAACATCTTGGTGCAAATTTCCTAAACAAAATAAATAAATCACAAATTTTGTACACAATATTTGGCATACTTATGAAAATCTTCAATACAATGTATTTGATTTGTAGCATCAACCGTGAATGGTATACCATCTAAGCTCTTACCACAAATTACACAACAGAAACATTTAGGGTGGTAGGGTTTACCAGTGGCACGTAGAATGCGATCTAAAATTGGGTTTGTGCATACGCAACACTTCTCCAACGTGTTCTATAAAAAATCTTACGTAATAGTGTTTTTAAAAACTAAGTATTACCAAATAGTCTTCTTCGCAATATGGTTTACCATCTAGGGAGTAAAAGGGTTTACCTTGTAAATTAACAGCACAATGATGGCACGTGAAACAAGTGGTGTGGTAAATTTTATCCATTGCGGTGCAACCACTGTTTTCTCCAACAACCTACATACTTACATGCACGTCACTATTAATTACACGACACTCACCTTTTCACCACATTTTACACAAATTCCATAATAATCGGTTTCCACATTATCTTCCATACCCTGAACTAATAAATCTGTCAAGGCATCAACTTCTTGTTCCTTAGGAACACCTATTCGACTTGCAGACTGACTAGGGCCAGACATGTTACTTCCTCCACTAACGTACGGAGCATAAAGTGAATAATTGGAACGTGACGACATTTGACTTGGTGGTCTAGGATTAATCGGTTCATAAATTGATTCATATGTAGAAGCCTGCAATAAATATTGATGTATTAAGAAATATTTAAAATAGTGTTTTAATATCCGAATCACCTGCGACGATGGCCTACATCCATAATAACCTTCACTTCCCATATAATTCTTAAGCATGAAAAAAGCATCAGTTGTTGCAAATTAGAATCGTAGGTGAACATACCTGTGAACCCATACCATAAGTGGGATAATCTTGACCAGGCAAGGTGGCTCGTTGTAGCTCACTGTAGCTAGAACTGACAGGTGATGGTGGCGGTGGTAAGTCATCTGGTGGTGGTGGCAGATTGGTGTTAATTGTACATGGAATGTATTCGTTCCCTTGTGCCGCCAATTCAATAGGAGGTGGAGGTAGCGGCAAGTCTTCTAGAATAATACGCGAGTACTTACTAACAATTATTTAAAATAAACATTTCAATATGCATTTTAATATAAATAAGAAAGCTTTATTTGAGGGGATTTGATATTTTAATGCACCGATTTGCAATGTTAGAAACAAATGGATTTAATAAATTTATTACTTCTGGAGGCATGCCAGCTCGTTTTTAAAAAGCAGGTGCACTCACAATAACGACGTTGCCGTATTTTATAAATTTACTTATTTTGAAGTTTTCTCACATACAAAAACAAGCCTTCTGTTGGGATTTTGGACAAGAAACTATTTAAGAAGCATCAATTGAGTAGAAAAAGTTTTCAAAAAAAATCTCTCTCTGATGTCGGCTATCTTCTTTACTTTGTTGGCTTTATGCGTGATGGAAATAATTACAACTAAATTTGGGGGCGTAATAGAATTACACCTAGGATTTTGCAGTGATTGACGGCATGGATAAAACACAACAGAAGGTAAAATAGATTCGAATAAAATGATGAGCGCAATAACACTAAAGGGAATCATGGATGGGGAGGATAAAATGGAAAGTCCAATTGAAATCCACGTCCACCTGATTGCGACAGGAGGACAAACAATAGAAGACGGTTAAGTTAAAAGGAAACCTGGCAAAATTGGACATAAACACCAAAAGAAAAGGAGAATATAACACTAGCGAGTTTGGTTTCAAATAAAATAAACGTAACACGCTAAAAAAATTCTAGAACATGTGAGCAGACAAGCAGGTATGGAAGCAATAATATATACAAACTAGAGAAAGAAGACCACAGAAAAAGAGACAGAATGGCAATGACCAGAGCAAAAAAGAATAGAAACGTAACACAATCATACTAAAGCTAATGGTAGGCATATCTTACGTTGACATTATACAAAACACGAAAAGAGAAGTGGAAACAGAAGGAACAGGAACAGTTCACAGAATACTCAAAACAAAAAGAGAAATTAACGGAAAAGATAAAATAGAATTGGATTTACAGAAACACTATTCGTAAAAATGGGAGAAATGGCAGAAGTTAACGGAATAGATAAACAAAACCATCATGATCATGGACATACATGAGACGGTAGAGGAAGCGAAGGTGGAGGAAACACTGTGTAAAGAACTGGACATAAAACGCATGCCTGAAGAAACTTTTGTATTCTTAGCAAATAAAGCAAATACGAATTAACTTCGTCATCATACAGTCAGAATAAGTCAGAAAAGTACAGTTCAAAATAGAAGTAGACTCCGGCTGGAATAGATACGGTACAAAAGAGGTAACGAACCTAGGACATTGCTTTAGATACTATAGGGTTGGGCATATCGCATGTCCAACACTAGGAGGCTACAGCATGTACTACAAATGTAAGAAAAAGGGACACAAAAGGTGTAAATATCCAAACCAAGAGGTAATCTATGCAAGGTGCACACGCGTAAAGTCGAATGCCCGCAGTACAGAAAGTTAGTACAAAAGCAAAAAAAAGAAGAAGTGAAGATTCTAGACAATAACCTTAAAATATTACAAGAAAACAGACAGGGGGAAAAAAGCAATGCACCTGATATACAAAATAACCGAAAGAAACAAGGCGGATATAATAATAATGATGGAACTTACCACGAAAAGTGAAAATAAACCAAAAGGATAGTGGAAAAAATATATACGTGCAATCTTGGTCAGGCACAGAGTCAAAGTGACAGACAAAAAAGAAGGCCCAAGTTGGGTATGAATAGAAATGACAAAGGCCGTAATCTACAGGTACTATATCTCTCCAAATCTGAATATTGATCATTTTGAAGCCTTCTTAAACTTTCTGTGGGTTGATAGCAAAAAGTTGTAGTCGGATGAGACTTTAATACAGTTATATCTATGGGACTCAAAATTCGAAGTTAAAAAGGGACAAATAATTTCGGAATGGCTATAGAAGGAAAACTAAATAGTGCTCACCAAGGTAGCTCTACAGTGTTTATAAGAAAGGACTACCAATCATATATAGACGTGACATTCTGCACAGAAAGAATAGCTGAGAAAATAAAAAAAGATAGGTGCTAGATGAGGAAAGCTAAGCTACCACCAACACATTAAGTTCGAAATAGAAAGAACGACAGACATAAACGGTAAACGTGTAAGCAAAAGCTGGAATATGGTAAAAGAAAATGTCGCTAAAATGACACATGAGATGAGTGGACTACTGGGAAGTAAAAAATAAAATAACAGATGCGGAAAAACTAACAAAAATAATAACATCCACCTGCAACAGAATTTTTACAAAAAGGACATATACTGGTGGACAAAAGAAGTAAAATGATCAATTAAAATAAAAAGGTAAAAAGCACCGAACAATAGCATGAGGAATATAAGCATCAGAAAGCTTATTAAAGAAAGCCATCATAAATGCAAAACGAGAAGCCTGGAAGAAATTCTTACAAGTATACCCAATAAACAATAACTGGAGATAGCAAAAACCCTTTTCCCAGATCATTCGGTCACCAAAGAAGAGTTGTTAGTAGCAGGTATGTAAATAAAAGAAAATAAAGCTCCCACACCATTGTCAAAGCACTCACTGAGACATGCATAGAAGCATTAAATAACATGGACATATATTTCCCCAGTAGAATGGAAAATAGCACAATTAGTGATCAATATGTAAATCAGAAAACAACAAGCTCTCTAAGCCAATATGCTAGCTTAACACACTGGGCAAGCGAATTAGAAATGACAGGGGAACTAGCAAAAGACTACTATAAGTTCAGAGAAGGGAGGATCATGATTAGTGTATTAGAATGTGGTTAAAGAATCACCCAGGCAGTGAATAAGTAGAAAAATATAAAGAGACGAGCGATAATAACCATAGACATCTAGAACGCATTTAATACGCCACCTTGGGAAGCCATACTAGCAGAGGTCCGAAATAGAAAGATACCACCCTACATTAACAACATAATTGCTAGCTATCTCAATGATAGGACACGTTTTGGTTCAGGAAAAAAACGACAGCCACAAGCGAGGTGCTACAGGGATCCATAATCGGTTTGACCCTGTGGAACATCTATTATGATAGAATGTTAAAAGTACTGGTTCCGGAGGGGGTCACGATAGTAGGATATACCAATAACCTAGCAATAGTAGCTGAGTAAAATGCAAAAGAACTGCAGAAAACAGCTAATATGACAAAAAAATCGAACAGTGGCTGGAAAGCAAAAAGCAAAAATCAAACACACCACAAAATGCAGGTAGTGCTATTGCAGATGGTATGGAAATTAAAAAATCAGTAGGGTAGATCTAGATATTGGAATCCGAGAGCACTAAATACCTTGGCATCCACATGGACAGGAACGTGTAGGTGGGAAACCACGCAAGGAAAACAGTAGAAAATGCTACTAAAATCCTAGGTAGTATTAGTAGGTAAATGCTCAACCTAGGTCGCCCATGTGAGAGATAATAGAGAATCATATGTATGGTGACAAAATGCATAATACTGTATGGTGTAACCATCAAAGGGCCATGAAAGAAAAGGTATATAGAAATATCCAACTCAGCATTCAACGGAAGATGGTGTATGGTGACAAAATGCATAATACTGTATGGTGTAACCATCAAAGGGCCATGAAAGAAAAGGTATATAGAAATATCCAACTCAGCATTCAACGGAAGATGGTGTTATGAATAACAAGCGTCACAGGACCACGTCAACCAAGAAACTGCTGATAGTTGCAAGAACGCCACCAGTAGATCTGCACGTGGAAGAGAGAAAACTAGTTCAACAAAAAGGTAAAAAGTAAGGTCCGTAAATGCTACCTCACAAAATGGCAAGAGCAATTAGAAAAGGACAAAGAAACATCAAGCTGGACAAAGAGGCACGTAAAAGATATAAGGTCATAGGTGGACAGAAAGTGAGGTGAGACAAACTTTCACATATAAAATTACTGACCGGTCACGGCTGCTTCCAGTTTTACCTGCATCGGTTATTACGTTTTATCCACAACGTCGATACTATTCACGGGCAATAGGTATGTACAGTACTAAATAAGTTATTTCTATTACTCGAATTGCCTTGAAATTATTAAAAAAAATACTTAAGCATGGTCAACATTTGTCTGTTTTTATTTTGACCAGGACAATTATCACAAAAACATACTATTTTCTCAAAGTTTTCTTCATTATCTACTTTGACTAAATACGAATAGAGGAGGGATCATATTTCATTTGCTTCTCTGTTGACATCTTTCTCACCCCATAAGTTAGAAATTGCATTTGCAGTAACGCTTTCATAAATTATGAAGTTATAAAAGCATATTTTCTTGAATAGTCAAGCTTGTGAGAACCACGAGGTGTCAAAACTTTTTGTAAATCAAACATTTTATTTTTTCTTTGGCATTCGAATCTTTCTGTTTTTGCAAGAAATAGCTTTTAGCACTATCCCTGTCCTTAATGTGCTTTCGGTATTCAGCTTCTATGGAATAATTTTTCATTTTGTCTGGAATGTGCTTATATTTTTCATATATAGCACATTTGTCATTCTTTGGAACATTATCCAATTTTTACGTAATATGCACATGAAGCTAGAAAGAACCATTTTTGGAAAACTGTTGGTGGAAGACATACATTTCATACAAATTGGTTAGATTATTGTCTGTTGGTTACCTACCCAAAAAGTTTTGAATAAATTATTGCATACATAATGAGAAAATGTACAACAATAATTAGTACTTTTTTTTCTTCCTCCGCAGGGATTTCCCAACATTGTTTTTTTAAGCTTACTCTTGTCTATAATTTTTATATGCTACTCCACAAGATCTTTCTTTGTTTTAACTGCTTTTTACTTTATTTCTTCATTGTCCTTTTTCTATATTCTGATTCTAAGCAAGAGCTAGAGCCAGAATTTCGACTTAGGGTTATTCTCAATGTTGATTTTGATCCTGGTGTTATCGATCAAAATTGTAAGTCTGACTATAATGTATCATCTAATCCTGTAGTTCTGACACTGTTCACATTGTAAAGAGGATATCAAGTTTCATTTTCTTCCATACGATGTGATTGAAAGGGTACGACCCCGTCAAAAACTTCAATAGGATCTGCTAAATTTGATGAATAGTGTGAAGCATTGTTCCTCTTCTACAACAATATTTTGAACCGTAGTGTAAATATTTGAATGGTCATTTTCAAAACATTGTTATAGTACAGTTTCAGAGTGACTATTACTGCTACTACTGGGATAATCAACAAGTTTCCTGATCGGTAATGTATTGATGTTGTCCGTTCTCTTCCAAAGCATTTTGATGCATAATCGAAATTTTGCTGGTTCTTCAAAATTTCCTCTATTATAATCTAGAAATATTAAGTCTTCCTTTAGCATGCACCTTTCCTTTTTAACAGGTAGGAATGGGTGTACTACAGAGTCTAAACAAAACTCTGGAGGGAGTAGCATCGACCTTTTGTGGCTGCGGTAGATTGCAAAAGAGTATATCTCAGGGATTTTTACTCTTAGATATTTTGAGAACAAAGTTAAATTTTACCCAGACAAGTTATAAGGATGTAATTTAAAATATGACAAAAGAAAATACCTTAACACATTCACTGCTGATCACTGGAAGGTGGCAACGCCCCAGGCTAACAGTATAATTTTTTTATTAATACACTTATTTAAACCTACTATATGATAGACTTTATATATTTTTAAATGGTATGCAAATTTTCAATAACAGCGATATTAACACGAGAAGGCGTCATTAACATTATGTAATAAATTATTGTTACAATGCTGACGTCTAGTTTTTGCGTCACATAAAATGTTGCTTCACATATCTTATGAAAATTACGTTTATTAAAATTATTATTTCCCGGTACCGCTCATTGCTTTTGTATGTGTGCGTGCATATGCATGAGGGTGCGTATGTGTTTGTACCCATAGGATGCATACGTGCGTGCATGTATACTTGTTATGCAGATGTTGACGTATGGCTTGCATGCGGATTATAGATAAAAATTGGTATTGAAGTATAATTTTATACAGAAGTTAAAAAAAAGTATACAGTAGATAAAAATTGGAATGAACCACTAATACATAAACACACAATTCAGTATTGGTTTATAGATGCTAATAAAAAAAAGGAACATAATGCTAATAAAAAATAAGGTGATAATCGAACTATAAATTATCATGGAAATTTGTAAAACAGTCACCCAAACACAGTGTCGGCATAGTTGGACATTTCGGGCAAAAGTAGATCGTTGTCTTTTCTTATATTGTTTTTATAACAAGTTTGACATCGTCTGCGAGGTCATGTATTTTTATTTGGTGGAATCGGGATTTTTTTCTGGAAGACGATCATCTACTAGAACTGGTAGTATTGCTGCTTTGGGTGGAACAAGTTGTGCAATTACTTTCAATCGAAAGTCATACAAGGACCTCCTGCTGTTTTCATATTTTTTATACAATAAAAATGAATTCACCAGCAACATCTGCAAAATATGGATGCCCAATTTCTTGTACCATCTAAGCGTTTTTCTTGTATAAGGATAATAGGAGATCATCTGATCTTGCCTGTCTACGGCGCCCATGAACTTGTTATACTGGAATATGGCTTCTGGTTTGTGTCTCACTTGATTTCTTTTGTTTGTGTATTGCACCAAATCATTTGAGAATTTGGTAGAAATATAGGAAACATCACGTCATTTAGCTACCATAATACCGTTAGAATAACAAGCAATAGTGTTGCCTTTTTTCAGCTTAGCCAGATTTACATCCACAGGGCTATTCTTTCGATCGAGCAGGAAAGTTCCCGTACAGTTTGTTTTCCAGTTCAATAATGTACGACATAAACTATAACTGTTATAATAGCTATCTATAAATATTGAATGGCCTGCATCTAGTTTTCCGACATTAGGCGCAGTACTACATTGGCTGCATGACCTTTACCTCCAAAATCATCAAGTGTTCAAACTTTAGTATTCTTCCATCTGGCTCGGTCAACATTTTAAAGTTTGATACCATATGTGTGGCACTTATTCTTTATGTATTGTCGGAAGACAAGTCTTCCTCGCCACAATACCATCGACTTGTTGAGAGAAAGTTGCCTGCCTGGTTAATAGACTTCTCATCATCATCATTAGGTTTTCAGTTCTGGAACTGGTTAGACGCGTACCATTATTGTTTCCTATTCTGAACTAACCTACATATTTCTCTGAAATTTGCACAGTCTGCATCTATCACTATCTGATCAAGGTCTACATCTACCTCCTTTTTCCTATCTCTGCTTGTAATATATCCCATACCATTCCCCAAAAATGCATTAGAACATAATCTGCCCTTCTATTTCTCCTATTTTTTTTTATACCACAGATATCCTTGTTACCCTACTATTTCTACAACCTATTTGTTATTAACTTTGTCTGTCCATACTATCATCCACATACATTTGAGGCACAGCATTCCAAAAGGCTGCAACCGTTTCTCTGTCTGCATTTCCTACGGCCCGTATTTCATACGCATACTGTGCTGTGCTCCACACATATGCTTTTAACAATTTTCTACTTGTTTCTATGTTTGTCGTCTTTCATCATAGGCGCTGTTCTTTCTTGTTAGATGCAGTTCGGTCCCCTTCTATTGTTTTACAATTATACACCCTATTTCGCAGACATTCAGTGGTTGTGAAGTGGGGTAAGTAGCCTGTGGCTGCCAAGTTCCCTCAGCATTTGAACATTTACTGATTTAATATTTTTTCCAATATATCTTTTCGCACAGTCAACATTAGTTGCAGATATTAGACAACCAACACCTGTAGTTGTTTATAATAATCATCCGAGTTTATCTGTGTTTCTTTTTTCATCATTAGGTTTCAGTCTCAAAACTGGTTGGACACGTACCTGCACTTTATATTCTGAGCTAGCCTATACAGTTACCTGAAAATCTCCCACAGCCTGTGTATAGCTCGGTTCCCCTTCTATTGTTTTCTAATTTTATGTCATATTTCACCGAGATTCAGTGGTGTGTGAAGGCGGTTACGCAGCCTGCGGCTGCCAAGATCTCCTAACACTTAGACATTTGCCGAATTAATAGTTTTCCAGTAAATCCTTTCACACAATTAACATTGTTCAAGAATATTGCCCAACCAATACTTGTAGTTGCTTATAACAATCATCATGTTTAAGTACAGTTACTTTCTTCATCATTAATTTATCAATCTTGGGACTGGTTGGATGCGTACCTCCATTGATTTCTATTCCGAGCTAGCCTACACATTTCTCTGAAATTTCAACAGCCTACATCTTTCACTATCTGTGTGCAGTAGTGTAATCTAGGTCTACCTCTACTTCTCTTTTTTCCTATCTCTGCTTCTAATATATTCCGCACTATTACCTCATGTCGTGGTATCTCTCCTATTTTTTTACTGTTTTCCACATATTTCTTTCTTCCCCTACCATTTGCAGTACCTCTTCGTTCTTAACTTTGTCTTTCCATATCTTCATCATACGTATGTAGCACCACATTTCAAAGGTTTCCACCTTTTTCTTGTCCGCTTCTCCTACTGTCCAGGCCGTAGTGCTGTGCTCCACACATATGTTTTAAGCAATCTTTTCCTTGTTTCTATGTTTGTTGTCGTTGAACACAGTAGTTGCTTTTTCTTGTTAAATGTAGCACGACCTTGTGCTAATCTTTGTTTTATATCTTTTGTGCTTTTCCCATCTTGCGTTATTTGGCTTCCTAGGTAGCAGAAATCCTTAACCTCTTGTAGGTTCATGTTACATATTTGTATTCTTGTTTTTGATTTATCTTCCCTTCTTTGCATACTAGTACTTTAGTTTTTAGTTTTGTTAATTTTCATACCGTATCTCTCTGTTAGAAGTGTTTCCATTTCACTAAGAGCAGCTTCTAACTCTTCCTTGCTAGATGCTAATACCGCTATATCATCTGCAAATCTAAGCATATCCATTTTTTGTCCCTGCATAGTAATTCCAAATGTCTTCCTGCATTTGACAGTATTCACTGCCTCTTCAATTTACAAGTTACAAATTAATCGGGATAGGGCACATCCCTGTCTCACCCCTTTCCTAATATTTACTTCTTTAAGTTCCTGTTCTAATTCTATTACTGCTGATTGCTCTTTGTATAAACTATGCACTATTCGCCTATCTCTATAACTCAATTTTTTTTTTAGTATTTCCAGATCTACAAACCCTATATACACGCTTTCCCCTTTTACTATTGTTTTCTCCATTATCACTTTTAGAGCTAAAATAGCCTCCCGTGTTCCCCTGTTTCGCATAAACCCAAATTGGTCTTCTCCTAGTATTTCTTCAGGTCGTTTTTCCATTCGTTTTTGTACAATTCTAGTTAATATTTATAAGTGTGCTGTCAAATTTATTGTTCGAAAATTTTCACATCTATCCGTGCCTTTCTTTTTTTGGTATAGTTACTATGATGTTACGTTTGAAATCTTTGGGTATCTTACCTGTCTCATACATATTGCTTACAAGTTGTAAGAGACATTCCGTTACTGCTTGTTAAGCAGCTTTTAGAGTTTCTGCTTACACCTTATCTGTACCCGACGCCATACCATTTTTCAGACTCTTTAATGCTAATTCAAACTCATCTCAAGTATAGAACATTCCAGGTCATCATTTTCAATGTCTGATTCCTGTTCTAATGCTGTTAGTTCTTCTCCTGCATATAAATTCCCTATATATTCATACCATCTACCCACTTTCTCTACATTTCCTATAATGACGTTTCCTTCCAAGTCTCTTATATTTTTGCTATATGGTTTTATATCCCTAAAATTCATTCTAATTAGTTTGTATGCTTCAGCTGTCTTTTCTACTTCCATCTTAGTTTGTTCCTCTTTGCACTTTTCATCAATCCATTGCTCTTTAGCTTTCTTGCATTTGCGAATAATTTCCCATTTTATGGCTTTGTATCTCTGTTTTCCTGTATCGTCTGATTTATTTTTGTATTTTCGTCTTTCTTCTATTAAATTTAGGATATCCTTTGTTATCTATGGTTTCTTATTTTCTTTTTGTGAATACCCCAGAATACCTCTGGCCGCCATGTCTAGGCTGAATTTAATGTTATTCCATTCTGTTTCTACTTCCTTAGTATAAGATATTTTCCCGATAACTTTCAGCAATTCATTTGACTTTTTTCGATTCTTTCTTGAATATTTTATCTTTTAGTTTTTCTAAGTCAAAGCGCCTTTTCCGTTTCTTTTTTTCAAATTTTTAAATTTAAGTGCGGCCTTCATAGCTACAATGTTGTGGTCAGTGTCTATGTCTGCTTCTGGGTAGCTTCTACAGTTTTTTACTTGATTCCTTAACCACAAGAATGTAATCTATTTAATATATTCCTATATCTCCTGGCATTTTCCACGTATATCGTCTTCTAGCATAATGTTGAAATAATGTGTATGTGATGATTAAATTGTTGTTGTCGCAAAATTCTAGCAGCCTATTTCCCTGCCGTTTCTCGTGCCTAAACCAAATAAACCTACTACTGTTCCTTCCCTACCCTCACCTACCACTGCAATAAAATCCCCCGTAATTATTAAATTTTCATGTCCTTTTACGTATATTTTTATGTCTTCGATATCTTTGTAGATCGCTTCTACCTCTTCATCACTGTAGCTAGAGGTGGGCTTGTAGTATTACTGTTTACCGGTTTAGATTCTAATCTAACCATGAGTACTCTTTCGTTCCTTTGTAAGTAATTTTCTACACAGTATCCTATCTTTTTCGGCATAACTATCCCCACCAGCAAATTTCCTTCCTCTGCTTCTGTATGAATTACCCTGAAGTCTTCACTCCAAAAATCACCCGACACTGGTCACCCAACTTCGCTAATCCCTAATATGTCAAGTGCTAACCTATTCATTTCGATTTTTAGGTTCTCCGGCTTACCTAGTTGCTTTATGCTTCTAACATTCCACGCTCCGACTCGCAAAATGTTCCCGACTCCTATTCTGCACTTTCTGATCGCATCCTCCGAAGTAGTCCCCTCCCGGAGATCCGAATGGGGGACTATTGTAACTCCAGAATCTTTTACCTCAGAGAATGCCATCATGTTATTATAATTTAGGTACGCTGTGTACTTGGGAGGTAATGTGGTGGTTTCCCGTTGCCTTCCACATCGCGGTAGCGTGTCATAGACTGCCATACCGACCCCTATAGTCTCTGCCAATCTAAGTACCGAAAGAGACGCTGCCATCTTTCGGAAACCTGTCTTTGTCTGGTTCCTCACTAACGACCCTACTACTTTGGCTGGACCTGTAGTTTGACTCTTTAGCTCATTAGAACACGCAAGCAATTTCACCTGTTCTAGTAATCTAGAACTTCGGCGAGGTGCAGGTCCATTCGAAATGGCTTCTAACATTTTATTATTGAAATAATCAATCAATCAATCTAATTTCGTACAGTCTATCATCTGATTTAGGAGCATGAGGTTTAGGGTTTTCCACAAAATGCAAGCATCTCAAGATTATCATAAACCTGTCCCTGCTCATAGCCAAAGAAAAAAAGGGATTGCTAAAAATCTATCCTTTTTCCAGTAATCCTGTATCCGATTTAGTGTTATTGCTCCCATATGTAAAAATACACCAAAAAATATGCGCACTTCCGCTACTGTACAATCACGCCAACGTGTGATTCCGACAAAATATCAAACTAGCTAATTATTATATTCAAGAATTGCATGTAGATTACATTCATATTATTTAGTAGAATATCTTAGTCATCAAACAGCAAAAAAATATGATCTGCTTTACGACAGAAGAGTTTTAATTTTGTATTAATATTGCATTACAAAGTGGTGGTTACGCACTCATAACTAATAATTTTTTGTTCTGCTTATGTATCATAAAAATAAAACACTTGCTGTTCGTATTTCCACTTTAATAATACCAAGGTTGTGTTAAATAATGCAAAACAGAATATGATAAAACTCCGTCCTGTATTGATAAACACTATCTTACCTTTTTCACGATTGCATAAACTCGCACAAATCACTCGACAACACTGTGAGCTTATGCTCTGTGGATTGATTACAAACTGAAACCTCTTATCGGTAGAATGTGTCGCTTACGCATTTATGATTGCTAATAGCATGGTAATTACTTTTTTGCCGGATACGCAATTGGCACCTAACGATTCGGTTTGAAGTTCTCATTCCAGATCTGCCACTAGCTTAAAATTTAACATATTGTCGCTTACGTCTTTTTGTCAAAACTCAATCGATATGTAGATTAAATGCAAGCGACTTTACAAACGAAATGTAGGATACAAATCACAAAAGCAATTAACATATATCTAAATAACCTTAGAATTGCACAGAATAAAATAATCTCAAAAAAAATAAAATAAAATTGAATTGTTTAAATAGATATTTGGTTATTGCTTTAAAATTACTAAATTTTTTGCATAAGTCAAACAAATATGTATTTAAAGCTCTAACTAATTATTTTATACTGCATGTCCCGTTTCAATTTCAGTTCATGTATCTAATATAAGTTTTGGAGAATAATGTTTTAAATAGAAATTATTGAGTATTTTATTCTTAACAAATTTTATCCATTAGTTGCTCAATATTTCCTTGCATTTTATACAAAAATTAAAAGAAAAGGTTTGATCTTTATCTCCAAAAAAGCAGTTGTCATATAAATGTGATGAACATTAAAAGTCAAATGAAAAATTTACGTCAATGTATGAAATTATAAGTACTCGTATAGTAGGAACCACAAAAGAAGTCCTCTACGTCATAGGTGTCTAATTCAAATCAAACATACGTTTAAGATTATTTAAAAGCTTAACTAATATATATGATAAACATAGTAATACGATTTGTACGTGTTTTAAATAAAGACATACATGAACACGTTCTTCTGGGAAAACGACAGAGAAGAGTATGTGTCGTATGTTTTGAACTTTATACTTAACAGGCTAACCTTTGGTAAATTTATGCCTTTTCTTTAAAATAGGATATCTTTCTTGGTTTTCTGTAAATGGAATATACTTTTAAAAGAATTAATGAAAATTAAGTAGAGGGTTACAGAAAACGAAACATTACAAATAGCCAAACTATTTTCCAATTTGATTTGTTCAAAGATTGCAAGTAATTTCAAGTAGTCTGGAGACATCCATTGTATTAAAATCCATTTCGGCTATCAGGTCTTTTGTCAACGGCAGACAACTGTCGCCAACAGATATGGTCCACAATTTCAGTATTAAAATTACAAGAATGTACAACATATTTAAACCCTTAGAAAAATAATTGCTATCCCTGGCCCTCATTTTGAAAGGGGCTGGATTTGGTTTATGAAATCTTGTTTTTGGGAGGTTCTGTTAATAGTCATTGGATAACAGAAATATGACGTAAAATAATGGTTGAGTAGGAATTAATATATTGGCAGAGAGTTCACTGGTAGCATTATCCGGCATCACAGATATGATATTGCACTTAGTATCACGATAGTGAAATTGGAAAGGAGTAATTAACTCTTCCAGTTCGCAAGGGTTGATGCCTGTGTGTTCGCGGATTTATAAGTGATATTAAAGTATATAATAAAAAGCTTGTATGGGTGTGATGCACAAGTTATGTAAAGCTCAACAAGATCCTGCCGGGTATGTGTACCATTGTATTAATTGAATAGTTGCGAAGATCCAGAGCAGCAAGCGAGATTCTCTCCCCCCAATTTAAGAGCTGTTCTGCATTGGAAGGCAAGCTATCAACCAATTGACGATTTTTTAGTAAGTTTTTATAGTTAAGCTAGCATGACGAATTTTTAGTTAATTTATTTGTTAGGACGTTTTGGCCATAAACCGTAGGAGTAATTTAGTGTAAAATTTATAGTATTAGTTTTCTTCCATATAAAGTGTTTGGAAATTACTTATGTACGTAAAATTATCATAATTCCATGTCAACCATTCAATTAAATTTCTAAATTAAAATCAATGAATTTCCTAAGGTAAGAGGTTTACGTTTATTGCTCCGTTGATTAAATAGTTTTGTTTGCCGTTGATTAAGTCAAGTTTTTTTATTTTTTGATCATAAAAGTTGCATAAGTAGTCAAAAAGGTAAGAATTGATTAAAAGAAACAATTGTCCTCCTTGAGATGACAAGTGTCTCAAGGTTTTGGATTAACATTTGGACATTCTCAACTTGTCTGGCGCCCTTGGTAATTGTTTTTAAGCCACAATATTTATGAAAGGTAAGTGCCAAATTTTTTGTTGTATAATATATATTAATTTAGCCCTTTCTGCAAAATTTTAACCCTCTCTACGATCCATGACCTTCCGCTAGCTAGCGCCAGTGACCACTCTTTAATTTTTGTTTTACAGGCCGCCCCCATTTTATAATTCTAACAAAAATAATATACTTAGTAGCTTTTCTGCCTGTAACACTCTTTAATGCTAATTCAAACTCATCTCTAAGTATAGATATCCCAGGTCATCATTTTCAATGTCTGATTCCTGTTCTAATGCTGTTAATTCCTCTCCTGAATATAAATTCCCTATATATTCCTGGCATCTAGCTACTTTCTCTACATTTTCTATAATGACATTTCCTTCCGCGCCCCTTATATTTTTGCTATATGGTTTTATATCCCTAAAATTCATTCTAATTAATTTGTATGCTTCGTCTGTCTTTCCTATTTCCATCTTAGTTTGTACCTCTTTGCACTTTTCATCAATCCATTGTTCTTTAACTTTCCTGCATTTGCAAATAATTTCCCATTTTATGGCTTTGTATCTCTGTTTCCTGTTTCATCTGATCTATTTTTGTATTTTCGTCTTTCTTCTATTAGATTTAGGATATCCTTTGTTAACCATTGTTTTTATTTTCTTTTTGTGTATACCCCAGAATATCTTTGGCCGCCATATCTAGGCTGGATTTAATGTTATTCCATTCTATTTCTACTTCCTTAGTATCAAAAATTTTCCCGATATCTTTCATCAATTCATTTGCCTTTTTTTTCAAATCTTTCATGAATATCTTTATCTTTTAGCTTCTCAAAGTCAATGTGCCTTTTTCCGTTCCTTTTTTTCAGATTTTTAAATTTAAGTGCGGCCTTCATAATTACAATGTTGTGGTCTGTGTCTATATCTGCTTACGGGTAGCTTCTACAGTTTTTTTACTTGATTTCTAAACCGTTGTCTAACAATAATGTAATCTTTTTTTTTATTTATATTTATTTACTTAACGGGAAACCCCTTTTTACCAACACTTACAAATATTTACAACAGCATGTTATAGTAAAAAAAAACAAAAAGCATAAAAGCACATTCTAAAACATAAACAATTAATCTAAATGAACATTGATTTAATTTCTTGTAAACAACATTTTCCGCAAAGTACTGCAGAAATTATTGATCGAAGGGCAGAACCAATCAAGTTGAGGAAACTTATCGGAATAAACTGCACATCGGTTAAGGTATGAATGGTAACCATAATTTGTGGTATGTATATAACGATGTACAAATGCAGTTGGAGTACCTCTGGTGACTCTATTGGGAACGTTGAAGTGAACTTGATGTAGAATTTCAGGACAGCAAATCAGATAGTTTATAATTTTAAATAGAAAGCACAAGTCCAGAAAAAGATGTCTCTGTTGTATACTTAAGAGTTGGAGTTAATTCATCAAGTTGACAGTAGAGTAAGATGAACCGTACATGTTCCATTTGTAAGCAACGTACCGTAGAAACTTCTTTTGGACTTTCTCTATTTTATTAATATGAGTTTTATAATAAGGTGACCAGATAACAGACCCATATTCCAAGATACTCTGAACTAAGGATAACTACAGTAATTTAATGGTTTCATAGGAAAAGTTTCTAGAGTTTCTTTGTATAAAACTAGCATCTGCAAGGCTTTGGTTTGAACATAGGCAATATGTGAAATATATGAGAGCTTGGAGTCAATTACAACCCCAAGATCTTTGATTTTTACAACACGTTGAAGAATAACATTTTCTATAAAGTAATCCATATGATTTGTATTAGTCGCGGAGTAAGTGATCACATAACATTTATTAGTATTAAGAAAAAGCCTATTTAATTCACACCTTCCTATATCTCCTGGCATCTTCCACGTGCATCATCTTCTAACATGATGTTGAAATAGTGTATTTGTGATGGTTAAGTTCTTCTTGTCGCAAAATTCTACCAGCCTATTTCCCCTGTCATTTCTCGTGCCTAAACCAAATAAACCTACTATCGTTCCTTCCCTACCCCCACCTACCCCTGCATTAAAATCCCCCGTAATTATTATATTTTCATGTCCTTTTACGTATCTTAGTATGTCTTCGATATCTTGTAGATTGCCTCTACCTCTTCCTCACTGCAGCTAGAGGTGGGCATGTATACTTGTATTATTACTGTATTTACTGGTTTAGATTCAAATCTAACCATGAGTACTCTTTCGTTCTTTTGTAAGTAGTTTTCTACACGTCGTCCTATCTTTTTTTGCATAACTATCCCCACACCCAAATTTCCTTCCTCTGATCCTGTATGAATTACCCTAAAGTCTCCACTCCAAAAATCCCCCGCCTCTGGCCAGCGGACTTCGCTGATTCCTACATGTCTAGTGGTAACCTTATCCATTTCGATTTTTAGGTTCTCTAGCTTACCTACTTGTTTCATACTTCTGACATTCTACGCTCCGACTCGCAGAATGTTGACGGATATTTTTGTATACTTTCAGATCACATCCCCCAAAGTAGTCAAATGAAGATCAAATGCCCACAATATCTAGGTGGCATTGCAAGTTTTTCCTGGGTTTTCCTTCAGTATTAACATGAAATCAGCATACATACATGATTTCTATTTATACATACAAAACTAATTACATAACAATAAGCATATTAACTAGAAAACCATTATTTGGTTAAATTATAAATGTTGGGGATCTTGGTAGCCAAGTTGCTTAACCCCCTTCACTGAATCTCGGTAAAATAAGACATAAAATCAGAAATCTCTCAATTGTATAAATAGAAACATGTTAAAAATGTTTTCCAAATTATTGAATTTATATAAAATCCACCAATAAAAATTAATCAGCTGATTTCACGTTAAGCGTGATTCTACCATAGGAAAGTCGATCCCAGGTCGCAACACAAATTGAAGGCAATCATTCTTTAAACTTTAAAAATTTTGCTTAGTGTACTCAAACCAAATATTTCAAACATCAATAAATCAAAGTAACCTTCAATTTATGTCATAAACGTCAAACTTGAAGTTTTTATTATTTTGACAACGATCCTAGGTCATGGATCGAAACGTAAATAAAATAGATTTTAAAAACTATGAGTGGTTTCATTCCCAAAGAAGATTAAGAAGTATCACTCCTTTATTAGCTAAGATTAGTAATGAAAAACAAACGCCATGGGATAAAGTTTTGAATGATATTGAATTTTGTTTAAACAATACACAAAATCGATCAATCGGCGGTACCCCCAGCAAACTATTATTTGGTCGCAATCAGCTCGGGATAATTCATGATAATGTACGGTTGATTCTAGAGTCATTTAATGAAGAAAAAACTGATTTAGATGCAATTAGGTTAGCTGCTGCTAATAAAAATGAACAAGTTCAGAGTACTAATAAAGCCTATTATGATAATATGCATAAACCAGGACACGTTTATAAGGTGGGCGACTCTGTTATTATATCAAATGTTGATACAACTATAGGTGTTAGTAAAAAATTAATTCCAAAGTTTAAAGGTCCCTATATGACAAAGTCTGTTCTTCCTCATGACAGGTTGTCACAGATATCATTGGGTTTCAAAATAGTCAGATACCTTATGATGTTTTAGATGTATCTCGTTTAAAACCCTATTTACAATAATTTACTTACCTTACCTTTATGTGTGTCCTTATGTTGCTTATGCAAGTTATGAAAAATTATGTTACAATAAACTTATGTTTTGAATTATGTTTAAGTGTGCACACATGTTCGTATTTTATTGATTAGCGTCATTACTTAGAAACGCAATTTTATGATTTAGCTTAAGGGATGTTAAGTAATTGACAATTCTCATTTGATGTCTTATGCAAACAAAATTTATTAATATTAAATTAGGAATGTTGACATAGATCGAGACGATCCAGAGTCATGATGGCAGAGTTGTAGGCTATTTAGTTTTAGATATATTTAAATTGCACGCCAGAATGAAGTAGTGAGAAATGTAGATAGAGGTTCCAGGAAGTGGGGAGAGAAGGGGGTTATTGTTAGTTAACCGATGTGAGATTATTAAAAAACTGGAACTGAATAAAAGATTTTGCTGTAGAAGCCCCTACACTAATTTCTTATACAGTTTCAAACAACGAATGAGAAATTACTAGAAAGCGTGTTATATTTCATAAATTACAAAGATCTACGACGGAAACATTGCCTGATAGACTTTATTTAATGGGGTGTACCAAGAAATTTATTAAAGTTAGCTTAACAACATGTGTCGCAAAAATTCATAAACGTTACTTCGTTACCCGATACAACAAAGCACCACCTTAGTACATCTTTTTATCTGGTCAGTGAAGAATTTTGCTATACTCCTTTCACCAACTTCTACTTTGGCTTAATGGAAAGTTATCCTTTACAATATAAATCAAAATTAAAATTTATGCGAAGTTAAAATGAACCTGATCCCTAAAACATTATAAGCAGTATAAATATGTCTCATGTTGCAAGCAATGAAATCAAAGATTTTTGGTCTGTATGCTTTTCATCGCTTTATTCTCTTGTGAAGCGAAGTATAGATTAACAATCGAGATCCTTCAATTTTATTTCAATTTTAAATACCTTAATTATCTAAAAAGGTAAGAGTTAGAAAGGAGGATTATAGGTGGGTCATATTATTTTGCGACATACAGGTTCGTTCAGGCCTGTTATTTTACTATGAAACAATACGAGTCATAGCCAAAAATAAACTAACACTCACCTGCATTATTACCACCATAACGTGCAGTATTTGATATATTACTGTAGACATTACCATCATGTTGCACATGTGCTAAATTACTGTAAATAATTTCGTTGTTAGTTTTGCCTTGACCAGTTTGTAAATTGCTGTACATTGCATGCTGTTCAGGTTTAGAATACGCTTTAGGAACAAAATTAGAGCTTATAGAAACATTGCCTTGTTTTAAGGGAGGTGGTTGGTTGTGGGATAAACTTGGGCTTATTCGAACATTTGAATATTGCAAGGATGGGTTTTCAGGAGGAATATTTGCATAAGTGTTTGTGCTATAATTAAGATTGCTTAATGGAAGCGTGGAAGTATTCGAATAAAGCAAAGCAGGGTTTGCGCTGGGTAGTCTTGACGAATACAACGGTTCAGCTGTTTGTTTGACCATATGCGAGTATGGAACCTAGTGTTAAATACATTACTCACTAAAGTGACATGATCATATTACCTGTGGTTGAGGTTTTTTTGGTTTGGGTGGAACTGTTGGTCCTATTTTCTTACCTGTTGGTCCTACATTTGGATTTGGTGGTAGTTTTGTATTATTCATCAACTGGAGCTCTGCTAATTGCTTATCTAAGTCGTCCATATTGTCGGCTTAAATAATTAAAACAAAATATTTATGAATATATCACACATATTCCACTTAATAAATAAAATCTTTGACCTTTTAATTGCTAAGTTATCAATAATTATAACACAACTGCCCTAATAAATCAATTTAAGTGTAATCATTTTTATTGCTAACACTTCATGATAAATAGTTAAACAAAAGAGTGTGTTAAAGCAAATAATTTGTTTCTTGTAAAACAATAATAAGGAAAAAAACAAAAGTAGGGTTAAGTCAAAAAATCTAAAGTAATTACAAAGAAACGTCTGTTCTTACCTTTGCGACTTGTTAAATAAGCTCCTGAAGTAGGTTTTTAACACGTTTTACAAATTTTAGGACAATCCGGGAAGCTAATTCGATGAGTAATAGGAGAAATTTATCAGACTTACACAGTGGATCAGCGAAAGGTTGACCATAATCTTCAACCATTCATTGATTAAAGTCATATGTTTGATTGGCCATCAGACGCGCCCATTTAGATCAAGAGCTAGTTTGCATAGGAACAAATATTAATAATATACCTTTCTGTTAAAGGTGTAAGCGGGTTCGTTTTCAATACGTAAAAATTTCGACCAATGGCGTGATGTAAAAGTTATATTTGTACTTGGAGTTTGTATTATATATATATATATATATATATATATATATATATATATATATATATATACTTATTTAATAGTCGAAAACAAATATAATAAAAACCTTCAACGGCCAATTTCACAAAAAAGTGTTTTAATTAAGGATGCATTTAGGTTAAAGTTAGTTTTAAATCCAGATGCATTTTATAATGTAGTAGAAAGACAACTTTTGTTAAAACAGCTTTTTACAGTTTAATTTAATGTAAGCAATAGATGCGTTTCTTTACCACTTTTCTTAAATATTTTAACCTATCCTAATGCTACTATTCTGTTACATCTGTAGACCAACTGTAAACAATCTGTAGTTCACTAGTTAAAACTGAATCATTTTAAAATACTGTAGGCAATAGCTATGTTCTTTTTACCAATAATCTCAGTTACTAATAGCTCACTTCACTTACGATGTCAATTTGACACGTTCTTTTTAGATATACTAAGAGGATTTGAGAAAATTACTTCCACTCTTTCCCTAAAGACACGACCTCGTAATTACTTTCAAACGAAATTTCAGCTCAGTTTAGTAAAAGTGGAGGGAATTCGTGTTTCCTGCGTAGGACAACTTGATTGATAAATCAGGTTATGAACAGTAAGTAGGGTTATGGTGTGTGGCCTGTGGTTATGATGTGGAATGTTCTTTTTACTTCACTTACAACCAGATAACTCTCAATTCAGCCAAACTGAAAATGATCTGGTACAAAGAACATAGCTAGTAGAGTCGGATATCATTGAGTCGACTAACCGTTTGTATACATCGACAGGAAATGACGTTTTTCAATTATTATAGTAATGTAACGAAAATTCTATTTGCACAAACAACTGTTCTTTATTTTCAAACTATACAAGCCTTTTTAGCAACTCATAGCTACAGTGAAATTTTCTAAAAGCTCTCAAAATTTATTTCCATCTTATCGCTAACAGTACAAGTATTATCTTCTGAAAACTGCAATGCTATCTTCTTAATTACTTATTATGAACGCACTATGATTAATTTATATTATCACCACAATAATTTATATCACATACAACATTAATTTATACCACATCAAGACTTTCAAAGTTTTAAACTAGAGTTAATATTGTAATCAAAGCTTTCATTAGTATTCATATAAAAGCTTCAATTAGAACTGAACTCCAATATTCATGACAGCAATTTATATACATTATTCAATTGTGCTAGTTATTTCGAGAACGTCCAAATTATGCAAATAACATCTCGAATGTACATATTGTAATCTTAATAACTCTTAAAAGCAAAACTCTTGTATCTGTAAAAACGTCTCTTCTACATTACGATGTATTATTATGGTCAGAAGTAGGCTAAATGACGCTACAAGGAAATAGAAAGACACGTTTTTTGAACTTTATTTGTGCAGGTATCAGATTAAATGCAACAATTATAGGATGCAGTGCAAGATACCCTAGATCTGTGCATGATTCAGCTATGGCACGAGCGGCAGCACAGTGATACACAGTCACATTTAATACGTAACGGTTATTGTTTCAAAAAAAATTTCGGCATTATATTTATAGGAGGTAGTGATTATTCCTTAGAGCCATTGCTTTTTACTTCATTTGCAGCTATTCACGATGATACTCCTAAATCTACGTATTATCAAAAGCTTAAAACGTACATAACGTGATAGAAAAAACAAATGGAATATTAAAAAGCAGATTTAGGTGATTATCGAGACACCTAATATTATTATATCACCCAATGTGAGCTGTAAGGAGTATTTACACTTGCTGTGTTCTTTGTAACATGGCTCTGAAAGCTAGACTCCTTATTTTTGAGGAATATAATGAATACAGGGATGAAAGGGGTGTTGGTAAATATGTAAGTGTTCAAAAGATCAACGTTATTATGTTTGTATTATAATGAAATCTCTATTTATTCGAACAACAGTTCTTTATTTTCAAACTGATTGTATAAACCCTTGCAACAACTCGCAGATTCTTAAAGCTCTCACAATTTATTTTCATTTAACCGCTAACAGTACAAAAAGTCTTAAAACTACTATGCTATCTTTTTAACTGCTTACTATCGAAGCACTATAATGAACTATCCGAGCACTAATTATTAATTATATATATATATATATATATATATATATATATATATATATATATATTGCCGTGGACTTTCAGGAACAAGGTTTTAACATCGAGCCATAAAATTGCCGTGGTACCTTTTAAAAATTCGCCCACCCTTGGGCGTCATAAACTTTTCAAAAAACAAAAATATAAAAAAATTCTTACACTTCATTTGGAACGCCTCCTTATTTCTCTGCTCCCCCTGGCTAGCTCAGCAATCGGCTTCTTCTTGAAAACCTACGTACAGACCTCTCTCTCTCTCTCTCTCTCTCTCTCACACACACACACACACACACAGTCAAATGAAATTACCAAAATAATACAACAACCATACACCCTTTTATTTACACATCTTAACAAGTTTCCATTATAAATACAATATTTACACCTTGGTACAACCAGTTTGTTCCCAACTCTTACCAGTTCAATCATTACATACTTTGAAGTCCTTGGTTTTAGTATATTCTAACAAATTCTATATAATACGAGTAGATGGGCCCCACATGCTACCCTAGTTTGACTTTATTTTGGTCTATTTTGAGCTCATTATAACCCATTTCTGTAAATGCTTTTTGAACCTTGCATTTTATTGAAAACAATTGTAAAAGACCCGTTTACTCCTTACAACAACAATTTATAGCATGAATAAGTCTTTATATCATCAATAAACCATTTTTTATAATCAAAATTAAATTGCCCAGCACATATGCCTCTTTAAACAAGTTTTATGGTAATAAATACGCCACCAATAGGTCAACACATAAACACATAAAATATCAACAAAAATGTTTATACAAAAACAGTAATTTAAATTTCGCTACCTGGAGTCGCCTTCAATCTTCGTCACCAGTGAAGATGATTTCCAGAAACCCTCGTCGTTGTGTCCATCTACTACGATGATGCCTGGCTTCACAGATCCCCACCATTCAAATCTCCGCTACCACCAATATTAGTTTTGTCTCAAACGTAACATTCCATCTCAAAAATACTTCAAGCATACAAGTTTAGGCTTTGCTTACTCAAAATATCATCTCTTTGTTTAATCGCTTCGTTGTAGTAACGGCACCTTTTATTTAAACAAACACCAATTCGTGCAATATCATTTTTATAACACGCGGTACGCTACTACAGCTTTCATCATTTTAAACAGGATGTTTAATGCAACTTTGCTAAACACACAATAATTGATTAAGGTAAAAGCATTTACTACTATTATGTTGTCGATCTAAACCCGTATTCAGATCTAAATGGTAAGAAAGAGAGCTTTAATATTTTCGTTCGTTTATTTATATCATTTTCAAACCCCCCAGTGGAACTGGTTTCACGTGAAAAGCTTATTTTCGATCGGTTTGTTAAAATTTTGAACGTAACCACCTATAATTTCTGAAAATCCCCCGTCCGTCGTGCTGTTTACATAGATTTTTGTTTCCTACCTTAACGTACGCGCACTTCTTGAAAACTACTCACCATCGACCAATGATAGAATTTTCCCCCGTTCAGACGCGCCATCTCTCAGCTATCTATCTCCGTTCCACGCATATCTGTTGTCTCCTTTAGAACCCCTCTTATGTTACAGAAAATCGATATTGTATTTGGCCTTCGCATTTTTGTACTTGACATGTACCCAACGCTTGCTTTATCTGCTTCTCTATCTGTCTTACATTATCGATCGTTTATTCCACTCCATCCTTAAGGCACTTGATATTTAACAGCTTATACAAATTGACCGTTGCAAACAATTTCTATGGAATTTTGTGCTAACGTACATTAAAAATTCCCTGAACCTAACACTTAACAAGCAGGTGTTTCTTGAAACAACCGACCGTTTATAAAATAACAATTCTTGGTTTCTTTCCTTCTGAGTATTTGTATAACGAACATTGGTTTTTAAAATGAAAACATTTGCGTTTAAAATTATTGATTTTCTATGCATGCAAGCTCCCTTCTTGCTTCCATGCGTTTGATTAAAATTATTATACTTTCCTATGCGTATCCTTGAGTTTTTTATGTACTCTAAAGCTTTCTCTTAAGTAATTTTAACATTTCAATTTAAATATAGAAAAATACCTTAATAATCGTCCGTTTTCGCTATATGAATTAATTAATTTGACGCGTAAATAATTTGCTCTTATTTCTATATACACGGTTGCTAAAATTTTACTGTCTGGACCTATTTAACCTCTAATTCCACAACAGTATATATATATATATATATATATATTGCCGTGGAACTTAGCATAGCTCCGGACCTGCCAGAGTAAAAAAAATATTAATTTTCAAAAATATAAAATTTTTACAAAAATTTTCTTACCCGGATTCTGCTTCATCAAATTAATCTCCTTCAGCAGCTTCCCTGGCTAGCTCAGCTGTGCCTCTTCTCGTATACCTGAATTTACTATCATTCTCTTAACCATTCACACCCCATTCAATAAGATCACAAAATAATACAACAATCATACAATATTTATTTACCGCTATTTACAAATAGTAATTCATAGTTATGTACAGTTCGGTGCTTTAGTTACACCTCAATAAATACTATCTTTGTAAAGTCCTTGTTTTTAAAATTGTAATTTCAAACACATTTAATGCAACGGGAGTAAATGGACCCCAAATAATACCTTATCTTTATTTATTACGGCACGCTCGAGTATGGTGAGCTCATGATAACCCAGTTTATTAATGTATGCTTTCCACTTTGCATACTATTACTACCAACTTAAAAAAAACCCATGTACTCTTAACAATTAAATTTAAATTCATCAAGAAGTTTAATAAGCTTTACGTACACCTTTTGTTTTATATTCAAAATACCATAATAATAGTCAGTTATACGTATATCTTTCAATACGTTAAATTACCAAAATAACCATCAAAGTTCACTCACACATCACAAATAATTTCAACAGTTTATAAAAAAAAAACCAGCAAATTCAAATGCGTTACCTGGAAAAGCTTCAAAATTCCATCTACGTTGAAGATGCTTTGTATTCCTGAACCCCTCGGCTCCGTGATTATGCGCGCTGCTCCACCAGCTATTTATAGATGAAAACACAATCTAAGCTGAGCTTTGTGCTACCCATTCACTATCAATTCCAACATCCAAATCCATTTATATTACACTTGTTTACTACTGTATTATTAATTTACGAGCTTGTTAAAGTATTCGTGGACCTCAGTTAAATTTAAATTACTCGCCACTATTCGCGTTACTAACTATAAGGCCACAAACAGTCTAATACTATTTTACTGAATTTTACAAATTTTTAATACTCACAAGCCTCGTCAGTTGATTATTATACGTCGTTAAGCGATGCAAAATTAAAGAGAGCCCTATTAATTTTCTTCCCGTATGTATACAATAAAACCAGGCCCTTCTTGGTCACACTTTACTTGAAATTCTTAATCGAAAATAATATTTCCGCAAATTTTGTATAACCGTTTTAAAACTTCCAGAAATATTCCTTCGTCAACACGCTATATCATCCAATCGTAACCACCTGTCGCGTGTTCATCCGTTGTAAAACTAACTATTTCGACCAATGACCTAGTCCTATGACGACATAAAACTCCGCCTGTAATATCTTTATTCCTCTCTTATGCATATTTGATGTACTCAATCGAATGCTTTTGTACCCTTCTCATTCTGTAGCATATTATTGATTGTGCATCCCATTTGCTCTTTAAGAAACTTTTGTTAGCGTTTATGCGAAACCACCGACGGTTGAACAATATTTCCTTGAAGCTCGCCTTGTTATGCTTACAAATAAGCGGAAGATGACATTTCCAACATGCAGGTGTGCCTAATTAATGACCGTTTAAAATAACAATTCTCGGAGCTTCTTTTCACGGTATTCTATACAACTGATGTCTGTTTGTCCGTTACGAAAGTTTTTCGCCTTGGGATTATTGATTTTACATGCTCTGATGCGTTTTCTGACGTTATTACCCGTTGAATTAAACTAAATTAAATTAATTATGCATTTCTATTGGCTTATAAAACTGATTTTCTTTATGAACTTATTACTTTTTAATCCCTAATTATAACAATACGTCAATGCTTGATAATTTAAATTAAATAAATAAAATAAATATAAATGGTTTCTTTCTCTACACAGGGTGTTTGAAATTGCATTGTTTATCCCCAAATTTAACGCTTTAAATCCACTACAATGTATATATATATATATATATATATATATATATATATATATATATTTAATATGAAGATGAAATTAATGTGTTGGGATGTTTTTGGTCATAAATAAAACAACTGTCAAATAATCATTCGTTTTGAACTTGACGTTTCGATCTATTATTGTCACTCAAGTTTTGCTTTATGTCATTTAAAATTATTTTACACTAGCCCTAAATTTTAAGAATAATCAAGTTTTATCTTATGACTAAGATCTGAATAATAGATCGAAACGTCAAGTTCAAAACGAATGATTATTTGACAGTTGTTTTATTTATGACCAAAAACATCCCAACACATTAATTTCATCTTCATATTAAACATAGATTCCTGGTCAATAAAATAGAGTTTTATAATATATATATATATATATATATATATATATATATATATATACATATTGAATTGTTTTAGATTATTTCGAGAACTTAGCAGGAATTATGCAAATAACATTCCCAAAATTTCCTATAGTAAGCTAAATAAAGGTCCTAGATGCAAAACTCTTGTACCTATCAATCAAGTCTATCTGAAAGATGTGGTTCCGCAGGGCTTATTAATCATCTTTTGTGTACAAACTCTACGTTTACGTTCTGGTGTAATTGTTTTGAACAGAGGTGAATTAATCGGCGCTACAGTACATTGCAGATATACATAACAAAGAGAACGATATGCTAAAACTAGGTTGGGCAGCACGGAATCGATAGATTAGGAGTAATTTTCCACACTCTCTGATTTTTCTTTTTTAATATCTGTATAATTATCACATAACTGCTTTAAAATTGTATTCAACTCCTTTGAATTATTTCCATATTTTACAGTAGTTAATTTAACATGTAATTGTGGTCCAGAGCCGGTTTTTTTCGATGTTTGTTCAATTTTTTGAATTTACTACGCACCACGTAATTCTAACCTGCAAATCTATAAAATCTCAGATCCCGTTTATTTTTAAGTTGCAGAATAAAGTAACAAACCATTTTCCACTCATCTATACACGCAAACTGAATACTTCTTCAAAACTATTTAAAACATTTGTCGATTCCCCACCTTGTCTATATAATTGTCGCCCAACGTGAGATTGATTGTTCCACTTCGAAACTTATAATCATTTCCCATAAAATAAAGATAGGATTTGTACTGCAATGTTGATGTATTTTTGTGCGTTTTTGCTTTCCTTAGACTACTAACAAGTAAATAGGGTTTTTTGCAGGTCTAAATGCATATATGAAATTATTTTATACAATTCATAATTTACAAGAATATTACGTTAGGCATTGACGTCTGGTGACGTTGTTGCTTCAATACAGATAAATTTATACTATAAAAAAATAACAGTTTGAATTTAAAGTCGAGTAACTTAACCTCAAAATATAAAAAATAGTTCTAAAGTACCACCTTGAATATAAATGCAAACTACGGCATACCTCTGTACAGAATATAGACACAGAACGTGGTACATAATACCAGTCTCTGTAGATCTATAAAAAAAGAGGTTAAAGGTAGTTTGAAAGCTACAGTTTTACGATAAAGCACTCAGAATTGCAGTTATTTATTTCGTCTGTTCCTTTTATGAACTGAGTAGTTTAAACGTCTCAGATTTTTTTCTTTCTTCTACCGATCATAAGTGTACACCGAACCACACTCAAAAGTAAGATATTTGGATTAGTTTGGAACTGTCATTTCACTAGATAAACAATAATGTTTAGTTATCTCTAAAAAATTATTATATAATTACCTTTGAAATCACAACTACGGCTTCTAATTTTAACTCCTTCAAAACACAAGGAGATTGAGATTAGTTTATTTAGGTTAAGGAAAAAGTTCCTTTGTTTCAGCCTAACAAGTATGACTAAGTGGCTTGGCTTTAGATCTTATCTTATCCACTTCTCTTAGTTGCAAAATGAAACACTTGATGCCGAGCCGAAATTTAGCATTAGTTCATAAGCACCTAAACAGATAGTTTTGCTTGTAGGTTATTGTATTAGAGAGTGTTACATTAGGCGCTTTCCTTTCACAACTTAGTAAAAAGGATTATCTTACATGAAAGTGAAGTAGCTTAGCTAACCTAACTTGTTTGAATGGAACGTACTTTCGGCAAAATATGAACTCATCAAATTAACCTCACATTTGCAGCTGTAAACAACTGGGTGCTTTTTGTTATTATTAGGGTGTATGGAAATTGCATAAAACATGCCACTTTCGGTAGTGAATCGGTAAATAATTGAAACTCAAAATTAATATAATTACTATTTACTACTATACTTTGAAGTGATCCGTAAGGTTTCTAAGTCGTTTTCTCATTGATTGATAATTATTGAAAATATTATAATGTACATTTCGATATTTGAAGGTATTTGTTAGAATAGCACGGTAACTACTTGTAGGTTTCTGAACGCATTCCGTTATGTCTGAATTTATGTATATGGCGCACATGTGTAGGAACGATCGGTCGAGTTGACAAAAGTTAAAGGACTTTGTTTTTAGATTTCAAGATGGCAAGGTTGAAAAACTTCACTTGGCGGTTTTTTATTAAAGGTAATGGTTTAGGTTTATAATGTAGTGGTTATTTAAGGTAATCTGATTACATCTTGTAATCAGAGCATTGTTTTGCATGTGATGTTGGTTCTTATTGTAAAACCGTTAGTTATTTAAGCATTGAAAGAAATATTTTTATGTTTACCTGTTGCTTTTTTGAGATTGATGTATACAATACTGTCTTGCCGGTTGTTTTACTTGGGATGTGTAATATGTGAATTTACTATTTTATTGAACAGGTTTTTGTATAAATGAGTGTTGTTTGGTTTATTGCCTGAAAACTAATATTTATTTATTTTAAATAATGTTGATTTTGTATTTTAATACCGAGTTGTAACTCCAATTGCATTGCACCTGTTACAGAATCAATAGTAAATGTACCCTTATTGTGATTTTACGAAAAATTTGTACCAACACCACCCCTTGGCTATATTGAATCAAATTATTAGGCAAGCTTGAACATGAACAGTATTATATTTCTATGTTATATTTGTTTTGATTTTAAGATAGAAATTGAATTAACTATTTTTGTTTGTAATTTGTAATGCTACGCTGTGTTTAATTTTTAAAAGTATGTTTTAATCGATGCAATCATAATGAATAATTTTTACCATTTTCTTACTAGATTTAATATATCTAACTAACATGCATTTGTATAAACATTTATCGCCTGAATCTGGACTTGTATTTTGTGCTATAAGATTTTGATATACATTTGCTGCCTACATGTTCTATAATGTTTGATATTTGTGATGCGTTTGACATTTTATTATATGTACTTGTTTTATTTCAGCATATTCATCACATTTACAACTGCACTGCTCACATCTGGATTTAACTTCATGTGTTGTTTTGTTTATCCTATTATCTAGCCGATGTTCCTATATAATTAACTAGTATTTAACGTTTGTGATAATTGTTGTGATGTAATTAAATTGAACCTCTGGTATGATCGACCTTCACGTGCCTACGCGTTTGCATTTATGACTACGGTGGAGATAGTCTATTCAATAATAAGCGCCTTTTTAACTAAGTTCATTTCAGCGATTCATGTGGCCTTGTCAATGTACTTGTAGTGTATCCTTTGGCAAATAATAGGAAGTCGGCTAGTCTTTGTGAAATATTTTGTAACACGGGCTGGAAACTGTTAATGTATGTATGTGCGCGCGTGTGTTCGAGCCTTGTTGAATATTACTAACATTTTATGTCCGTGCGGGGAGGAACAATGGTAGTCAATGTGCAGGTCATCTTCCTGGTGTCTCCTCTCTTCAACTTTAGCTGGGTAGTATTGGTCTAACCGACCTCGGTACCTATCAGAAAAGACTTGCTGGTTTACACAAACGTTTCTTCAGTTGTCATGTGTAGTATGCCTGGGTAACAGTTGGCATACCGTCAACTTCAGTGTTAGTGATTTCGGTACTTGCACGTTACCCGTCCTTGTCGAAAGGTGCCAAATGCAGTTAAAAGTGTGAGGGCAGATTGGGGTTTTCTCTGCCGTGCTCTTTCCCCAATCGCCCAGGTTGAGAACGGCACTGTTTGCTTTAAGTGTCATTTTTCTATGCTTTCATGCCAATTTAGTGGTAATTGTTTTGATTAAAAGTAAGGTTAGGTAAATACTGTAGTTGTATTTCAAACCTTCTTGCCTTAGCGCCATCATCTCAGATGCAGGCTGACCCAAACGCCCTCTATAAACGGCACACCGGGCTCCATGATCTAACATCTAATGGCAGTGGCTCGACGACTCCTACGTTGTGCTATTATAATGTAACTCAAGTTCACACTGGGAAGATGGTGTATAGGCGAGAAGGTTTGAAATAAAACTACAGCATTTAACTAACTTGACTATTAATCAAACCAATAAAGAGGTCATTGGCATGAAAGCATAGAAAAATGACATTCAAAGCAAACAGTGCCGTACTCAACCTGGGCGATTGGGGAAAGAGCACGGCAGAGAAAACCCCAAACTGCCATCATACTTCCAACTGCATTTGGCACATCTCGACAAAGACGGGTAAAGTACAAGTACCCAGGTCACCAACACTGAATTAACGGGATGTCAACTGTTATCCAGACATACCACACATGACAACTGAAGAAACGTTACTGTAAACCAGCTAGTTCTTTCTGGTAGGTACTGAGGTCGAATAACCAATACTACCAAGCTAAAGTTGAAAGAGAGGGAACACCAGATGTTACAGTCTATGGTATAACCGTTATAGTCCCGCGCGCGCGTGTTCAGAGCCACTACGAAAGTTGGCAACACATACTAATCACATACACAATATTGCGCTGTTACGTGCCGAAATCGGCACTAAACATTTTCAATTCAAGTTTTAATTTGTAAGAATTTCGCGCCAAGGATTTAAAAAAACCTGCGCGTATTTTCGTCACTTTAAACAGTGCGTTTGCGCGAGATTGCGCCGACGCGGTGTGCCTAGAAGGGTGGTGGTGATTTCCGGCAGACGTGTCGGGACTGGTGATCGAGAGGCCAACGAATGTAGTTATCTTTGTGTCTTATCGTGTCTTTTTTTGTTATGTAGGTTTTCTCTCATTTCTACCAATTACCGTACCTCTACCTGTCTTCCTTACCGTACTTTTACCTACAAATAGAAAGAAGACAAATTGAATTTGGATTCGACCGGGCTCAACGAACACCCACGCCCGAAGAGGATCAACGGAGCCCGCCATCATGGAGTAATGCTGGAGTCGCCCTACAGTTTACGTGAGTACCCTGTTGGGTTTTCCTTAAAATTAGTATAACTTTTTTATTATGTTGTTCCAACATCTTTTATTTGTGCGTCATTTTTACAATTATTTAACATTGCTACCAACTGACTGTAGTGGCTCGCGTACCCTGCCGCGTGATGGGGTTATAATAGTGACGCATCCAACGTGTTTAGGTTGAAAAATCATGTGCTTTTGTATTTTCTTATATCTTATAATGTATTAATTAACTATATTTGTAGCTTTTTCATTTAAAAAATAAATAATTATTCAAATTTTTTAATATCTGTTAATTGAAAATTTAGAGTGGTAGCACTGCTGTTGCTATAACAACCTTAATGACATGAAATGAAATGACAGCTGTTATGTTAATTTAATATAGGTAGCCATATTGATTATTGTATTTGGTATACTTTTTAAAATGTATTGCAAATTCAATTAATTCTCGTAATATTATAAAAATAGTGTGTTTCTAACTTAAATTCTCTTAGGTAAGTACCTAATTCGGTTTGGAATAAAATTAAAAGTGCATATCTTTCAGGAGTATCTATTACATAACATAACCTCACTTAAACACATGTTTGGATTGTATAATTTTGTTTGTAAGTATTCTAACTGTAATAAATAGCTTTATTTTCTATCCACTATGAAGAAAAAGAGGAAAAATTTCTTAAACTGACATTAAGTTTAGTTAAAATAATCACTTTACTTCTGAAATTTTCTTTAACCTATCTTAACTTGTTTTTGGATCAATTTTTTAAAGCTACCGTTTAAATAACACATATAATGTATTTTTCTATGATTTTGAGTGTCTCTTTATAACCTAACTAATCAACTATAAATTACAATTACCTTCATAAAGAAAATTCCCTCCCGAAATATAGATTTTGTAATTAACTGAGTTTTTAGTATATCTTCTAAAACGTTATAGTAACGTAAATTTGTTATACCTGTTCCCTTAAACACTATCTTACTCTGATATTGTGCTAAAAGTGTTTTTTTAGTAATTTAAACAATTATAACCTACAAATCCCTTTTTAAAGAAATTAACTTAAAATACAACTAACGCAATTATCTAAGTATATCTTTTACCTTTCAAAACGTTGTAATAAACCGGATCTCTTTGTATCTGCCTCTCTAAACAGTACAATAATGAAGTTGTTGTTAACGTTTTGTATCTAAGCTCATTTACGATAGTTGTTGATAAATCTCGCGATATCAAAGGAATATTTCAATAATTTGGAATACTGTTTCTCTATATATGTATCGTAGAATATTTCTTTTGTGTAGCGAATACGATTTTGTCTTGATAGCATATTTTTTTAGATATATCAATATTCCAATGCAGCATTTTAAGATCTATTAAGCGAGATTTCCCGTCGAACTTGGTCGCTCAGCTTTGTAAGTCTAGACGAGACCCTTAAAGGGCCGGTCGCTCAGCTATGTAAGTCTAGACGAGACTTTGGCGGTAAGTTTGTCGTTTTGGTAATTTGTAAATCATTTTTTTAAGAATGATGTTGGAATTTTTCTTCATTAATCTGGGTAAAGCTCAAACGAGAACTTGTCATCCTAGCAAGTATATGTGTTACAAGATATCTTTCCGTTCTTCAACAATTTTATCAGTAAATCGAGTTTTGATTACTGTTATCTCTTCACAAATCAATTTAAACCACATTAGATGGCATAAAATTATCTTTAAAATCGTTCAACCCTACGTACATCTAAATTTTTTCACGTTTTATTTCCTTAACGATTTACCGAATGTTTTTTGTCTTCACTATGAATTAATTAACTTTAGTTACTTATTCCTTCTCTTATACAGCACCTACCTTTTATACGTTTAACTTATTTACCTTAAACTACCTATCTTTTTGCTTCTGATTGATTTTTCCTTGAACTTACCGTTACTTATATATCTCTTTATTATCTAGATTCCCCAGTATAACTCTGTCGCTTCATTTAATTAATCCTCGCATTTTTTCTACAATAGATTATTTTGTTTTTAGTATTTACCTTACATGGTTTAACTTTGTGGTAATTGTTGTAACAAGATATTACGACATAATTGCGTCTCAAATTGTATCACATACCAAAAATGTTTACAGTGGTACAAGAGGCGCCTTAAAAGAAAAGATAAAAAACACTCACCAAAAAAATGTTACGTTCTTCACGATTTTGTGCTTATCCTTGCGCAGGGGCCATACTCATTTCCCATGGGTCTTGACGTTGTTGGGCGTGGGTGTCAATAGGCCATCACTGAAACCTGATTTTTGTCTTCCTTCTTCGTCGTCTGTAGCAGTACGGTAAGGAACAACCAGGTAAGGAACGATAAGAGGTAGAGATGAAGGAAACCTCATTATCTGAAAGAGAAAAGACAAAGGCACGATACAGATAAACCTCACTGTTCGACGTCTCGTTGGCTAATAATCGTCGTGTTGGAAACCGCGCACTTACTTCCTCACTCCACGTCTGCGCATTCTCTGGCGCCGACGCAACTGTCCGAAGTGACGGAAATATACAAGTCTATTTTTTAAAATATTGGCGCGAATTCACACACAAATTAAAAAGTGTGCAATGCCAATTTTTGGCATGTAACAATCGCGACAAAGCCATAAAAGAAAAAATCTTAAAAAAAGGAAATGACTGTTAGCATGGTAAAAGCTTAAAATCTAAATCCTAACTAACCTACATATACCCTAACTTAAATTCTACAAAATGTTTATTTTAGGCGCCACCTGGTTTTTTCAACCGATAACACGTCTTACGATTTACCAGGAAACGGAATGTGTAGCCCCATTGTTTATGAACTACATTTATAAATGCACACACGAGTCTTTAATGTGGCGCAGTTATAATCGACAGCACAAATTTGTCGGAGAGCACGAAACACTACTAAAACTAGAACAAATGTGACAAGTCGCCTAACATATATACTATAACTAAAGCTAACATTACAGTTTTTAAGTGCAGGCGCGCATAAGCATTGCATCTAGACTGTTTCTTCTTTGGCAAAAAATGCCCAAATTTCAAAATGTCCAAAAGAGCAAGTTACTCTACACTTTAGCAAACTTTTATGTACCGGTACTCTGGCTTAATACACACTACATATCAAAACTTGTTCATGACATTAACAAATTTACCAACAGTACCATCTTACTAATTTCTTACATTACTAACCTAACAAACTACATTGCTACCATCAGGTTAGCTTCTTCACTCAATATTCAAAAAATAATTCCTACGGGGGGGGTCTGCATCGCTAATACAAACGTTACAGATACATATAAAGATAAGCTAAAGTTCTCCAGCTCATTATCAAAGAATAGTTAAGTCATCTAAATACCAAACTAGATAAAATAGATGGATCCGAAAGTCCAGATATAGAGTAGACTACATAAGTAAAGAATTATATAGAATCTTAACAGTGCATCCAAGCCGATAAGATACACCATCAAAGATACAAGAAGTGGCTCCTTAAGCCGTATTAGATACAGATAACCATAAGAAAAAAATGTTATAAGTATTAAACGAGTATCACGCATAAAAAATCAGACAAAGTTGAAACAACAACTTAAAGGTATCACTACAGATACCACTGCAAAAAACCAACTGTTGTAAGGTAATTTTTTAAAAACGGTAACGCCATAAACACACAAGAATGCCTAACTATAAGCAGTTAAATACAGACACACTGTCCCAATATGCTAAAACAACTGAGAATTCGATAAGGTATCAATAAAAAGCGATAGCACCTCACCACGAAGTTCAATAAAAAACAACAAGAAAATGTTTATATGTTATGATGACTTAGTAGAAGGGGAATCAAGTAATGATATGGGATAAAGTGGGCGACTGTAATAATTCAGAAGAAAAACGCATGGAATAGAAAGTCCTAGTTTTTTGCAACTGTGAATATGAACTATTTCTTACAATGGCATAGGCCGCGTTTCCTATGTGAGCCAAAAAAAAACATCCAATCAAAACATCAGCTAAAACCAATCATAAAAATTCAATGAGTTATTGCAACCAAAGTTACGAGAATCACCACAAAATTAAACGATGTAAGATAAATGCTGAAAACAAAATAATCTGTTGTCGAAAAGGTGTCAAGATTGATTAAATAAAGCGACAAAGTTATACTGGGGGATCTAGGCAATAAACAGATATGTGGCTAGCAATAAATTCAAGGAAAAGTCAACAAGTAGCAAAAAGATAGCTAGTTTAAGGTAAATAAGTGTAGAAGGTAAGTGCTGTATAAAAAAGAAAAAATGGCTGAATAAAGTTAACCAACTCATAGTAGGGACAAAAAACATTAGGTAAACCGTTAAAGAAATAAAACGTGAAAAATTTTGGATGTACGCAAAGCTTAAGCGATTTTAAAGATATTTTCATTCCACTTAGTGTGGTCTGAATCGATATATGAAGAGATAACAGTAATTAAAACTCGATTTACTGATAAAATTGTTAAAACACAAAAAGATATATTTTACAACGCATATAATTACTAGGGTGACGAGCCCTCCTTTGAGCTTCACCTAGACTAATAAAGAAAAACTTCAACATTATTCTCAAAAAATGATTCAAAAATTGCTAGAGCGACAAACTTACCCCGAGTCTCGTCTAGACTTATGTAATGCTGAGCAACCAACCCTTCATGAGTCTTGTCTAGACTAACATACTGCTGAGCGACCAACTTCGACGACAAATCTTGCCTAGACCAAATAGATCTTAAAATGCTGCGTTGAGAAAAATGATATTCTTCCTATGAAACAATCTGGGTTTAGAAAGGGTCACAGTACTGAAACAGCGTTAACTACTCTTGTAGATGATATAGTCAAAGCTACAGATGCTGACATGTTAATTATAGTGGTATACATTGACTATTCAAAGGCATTCGATACCTTGAACCACGACATGCTTATAGCAATTCTTAAATTTATTGGTTTGGATGAAACAGCCTTAAAGTTTTTTGTTGATTATCTTAAGTGCCGAACCCAAAGAGTTAAGATAGGTAATGACATATCTGATGCCATAGATTTAAGTTCGGGTGTACCCCAAGGGGCAATATTAGGTCCTTTACTGTATGCTGTTTATACGTCTCATTTTAATACTGTTTTAGAATATTGTTCTTATCATTACTACGCTGACGATACGCAACTTTACATTTCGTTCCCATTAGAGACTGCGCACGTAGCCTCTTCACAGTTAAATGCAGATTTAAATAGATTGTTTCAATTTTCACTTCAACACTGCTTAGAAATTAATCCATCTAAATCACAATTAATGCTTTTTGGGCCAAAACATTTGAAAGCACTATTCTTAGGATTGTTATTGATAATAATGAGTTAATTCCTGTAGACTCGTTCAATAGTTTGGGTGTAATCATAGATACGGATTTGTTAGTAAATGTTTGCAGAAAGCTTACGTTGCATTAAAATATATATATAGTAATCGGCAATACTTATCCATAAAGGTAAAAAAGTATGTTTGTGAGGCTCTAGTGTTATCACATTTCAATTATTGTAGTGTTGTCTATGATTCATTTCTTGATTTTAATAATAAGAGAAAAATACAGAAAATGCAAAACTCCTGTATGAGACTTATATTTGGTATTCGCAAGTACCAACATGTTCTTACAATATAAAAGTGCCAATTCTTACACTTAAAAGTTCATAAATACATCGCGCAAGCGCGGTTTACTAGACACCACGGGCAGTTGGTAACGCTAATCTTTGTACAGATTTCGGCGCGCCCATCTGTCAATGACGTCACCAATAACAAATTAAATACGCCATTTGCGGAAAAATATAAATTAAATTAGCGAACAAATTAAGCAATTAAAGTACTTACATAAGAAATCCGACGTCCTGCGGGGTTGAGTTAAAGTTGGCGTCTGCTGACGTCTATCAGGACTGCTGATGGCCCCTTTTAAGGCAATTAACGGAGGGTACGCCTTCCAAATGGCTAGAGCCCTTTAAGATAGTTAAAGATTGTGACTGCTCCGGTTAGCTGTTAGCGGAGCATAGACATCCGGCTCGTTCTAGAGTCGTGGGACTGCTCCAGGGTCGTATCAGATTCCTATATGTAGCGGAACGATAAGGAATAGGTTAATTAGGTAAAGAAAAACAAAGATAAGCAAGGGAAATCTACATAATAAAAATGAAGATACGATACCAGACAAGACCGCCCTTCTCGATGTTCAAAGGCAAACGGCCCCGTTTCCTAAGCGTCTTTCCGGGAACTCCCCACTTTTGTTCTTTCACGCGTCGGCGCGAAGTTCCCGCGCGATCTCGCGCAAACGCCCTCTGGCGTGACAAAAATACACGCCAAGTCTTTTAAATTTTAAGGCGCGAAAACTTCCGCACATAAAAATTAAGCTAAGACAATGTTTAGTGCCACTTTGGCACGTAACAATCGCGACAAAGCCATAAAAAAAACTTAAAAAAATTTACTTAATTTATACACACACGTCTTAATTTTAATTTTATATTAGCAAGGATTAAGTGGTGGAGCAGCGAGCTCTGTTTATAGAGCAAGCTGAACTTCTCCTTGGGATTGTTCTTTTCTGTGAAAATTGTAATAATTGTATGTGTACAAATGTATATTAATTTTCAGAAAATGTTCAATAAAGACAATAATAATAATAATAATAATAATATATCTAAAAAAATATGCTATCAAAACAAAATCATACTCGCTACACAAGGCAATATTTTAGCGATACATGTATAGAAGAAACAGTATTCAAAATTATTAAAATATTGCTTTTGTATGGGGGAATTTATCAACAACCAGGTAACAAAAGGGGATCGTAAATAAGCTTAAATACAAAACATTATCAACAACCTCATTATTGTAGTGTTTAAGAAAGCAGAAATAACGAAATCAAGTTTACTATAGTGTTCTAGAAGGTATAGATATACTAAAAATCCAGTTAATTGCGTAAGCTGTATTTAGGGACAAAATTTTCTTAAAAAAAGATTTCGTAACTTATAGTTGATTATTTAAATTGTTAAGGGAACACTTTAGAATCGTAGTAAACTAAGATAATGTAATAGATAGGTAAAATTTAAGCTAAAAACAGATTTGGATAAACTAAAAGAAATTTGAAGTTTAGAATAAGTGTTTAACTAAACTTAGTGTCATTTTAAGGGATTTTTTCCTTTTTTTAATCATAATCAATGGTAAATAGAAGTTTTTTTATCTATAACTAAAATACTTACATAAAGAATTAGTAATCCAAGCACATGGCTAAAGTGAGGTTATGTAATTTACTAAACACATCTGAAAGGTATACACTTTAGTTTCATCCTAAATTAGATGAAGTAATTATTTAAGAGAATTTAAAATATAAACACACTATTTTTATAAGGGAAAAGCCAATTAATTTAGTTAGAAATAAGTTATATGGAAGGTAAACAAATACTAATCAAACATGGCTGGCTAATGGCTCAGATTGACACATCAGCTGCATTTAATGTCATGCCAACATAAAATATGTTGCCACATGCAATGTTGCCATTTTATATTTCTTCTATTTAAGTCATTAAAAATTTTAAAAAATTATTTTATATTATTATTTGAGTGAACAAGACCCAATTTCTTCAAATATATTCAAAACTAACCCTTATAAGATAAACAAGAGGTGAGGACAAATGTTCAATAAAACGTTCAGGCGTCACTGTTATAGTACATGCGCAACTGTTATACTCCCGCGCGCGCGTGTTCAGAGCCACTACGAAAGTTGGCAACACATACTAATCACATACACAATATAGCGCAACAAGATATTACGACATAATTGCGTCTCAAATTGTATCACATACCAAAAATGTTTACAGTGGTACAAAAGGCGCCTTAAAGGAAAAGATAAAAAAACTCACAAAAAAAATGTGGAGCTCTTCACAATTTTGCGGTTATCTTTGCGCAGAGGCCATACTTACTTCCCATGGGTCTCGGCGTTGTTGGGCGTGGGTGTCATTAGGCCATCATTAAAACCAGATTTGTTTGTCTTCCCTCTTCGTCGTCTGTAGCAGTACGGTAAGGAACAACCAGGTAAGGAACGATAAAAGGCAGAGATAAAGGAAACCTACATTATCTGAAAGAAAAAAGACAAAGGCACGACACAGATAAACCTCACTGTTCGACGTCTCGTTGGCTAATAATCGTCGTGTCGGAAACCGCTCACTCCACGTCTGCGCATTCTCTTGCGCCAACACAACTGTCCGAAGTGACGGAAATGCACAAGTCTATTTTTTAAAAATATTGGCGCGATTTCACTCACAAATTAAAATGTGTGCAATGCCAATTTTTGGCATGTAACACAGGAAGGTAAAATCTGCATTGATTACCAATGTTCCTCCTCACACGGACATAAAATGTTAGTAATATTCAACAAGGCTCGATCACACTGTAACAGTTCGATTTAACTGCTACGAATCTGGACGTTAGGCAACTTTATTTACCTCCATTTAGATTATACGTTAAACGGAAAAGCAAGTTCCTTTGTCTTATGAGTCGAAATTCTGTTAGGTAGGGATCAAAAGGCATATTTTAGTATTCTGCGCACTTGATAAGATCGGGCTATCTTATTCAACTTTTGGTGGAAGATGGACACGAAGCAGCGTGCTATTTTCCAAACGTTAGTTTGCTTGTTAGAAACGTTTCTGCTTAAGAATAAATTAAATTGCCGGCTAGGGGTAAGCAGATTTTATTTATTATACAATGATTTTTAAATAAGATTATCTGTTGTAGCAAAATTAATTTAATATTTAAAAACGTGTTGTTCACTTCAATATGGTTTTGGTTAGATTGCCATTTAAGTGAATTTGAATACTTGTTCGAGTATTATAAAACGAATAAATTAGAAATTATCAGCAGAGATATTGAACTAATTTACACTGTATCTATATCTTGGATTGATTCCTGGAAAGCTTGCTTTTTTTGGATTAAGATTCTTTGGGTTAGAGGATCAGGTGTTCGAGTGTCCGCCATGAGGTCACACCATATGTGGTTATTTCCATTGATCGCGTTTTGCCCTGAAGTGTGTTGAGGTCAAATACGTTGAAAATACTTTATTCAGGTATTTATGTATATATCCAATTTACATTTTTATAAAAAAACTTATAATAATTGTTTGTGTCGCAAATGTTTTATACTAATTGCATTGTGAAGATGCAATGCTTTAATTTATGTTTGAATAAATACGTTCTAAATTTTATCTTGTAAAAACCTCCGGGACATGAGCTCATATCACGACGGTTTATTTTGTTAGCCTTTTGCTACACTGTAATTATTTAAAAGAAAAGAAAGAAAATTTACTGAAGTAAAATTTACAGTTTTGTTAAAGTTCTAAGAGAATTAAAATTGGTTAAAGATTAAATTGTTATTGGTTTTACTAAAAATAATTTTGCGGTTTGATTATCTTGTTAGTTCAATTACAATTATTATACGTATTTATATCACATGTTGTTTTGTCTTATTTCAAACTAAATCAGTGAAGTTTTTGTTGGATAAATTATTTCCATGTGTATACTATCGCAGAGATAAAACAAAGAACCCACGGTTTTAGCCCTGATGATAAGGTCTCCCAGAAGATTTAAGTAACAAAGTCAATATCTATTAAGAAAGATTGAATAGATGAACATGATAGAGGTAAGAATAATTACACAAATTAAAGAAGCACGAAAAGGCAAGTTACAACACGCGCCCACATACATACATTAACAGTTTCCAGCCCGTGGTACAAAATATTTCACAAAGGCTGGCCGACTTCCTATTATTTGCCAAAGGCTACAACTGCAAGTACATTGACAAGGCAACATGAATCGCTGAAATGAACTTATGGTATGATTGCGCATAGTTAAAAAGGCGCTTGCTATTGAATAGACTATCTCCAACATAGTCATAAATGCAAACGCGAAAGGCACGAAGATGGTCGGTCATACCAGAGGTTCAATTTAATTACATCACAACAATTATCACAAACGTTAAATTGTAGTTATTTATATAGGAACATTGGCTAGATAATAGGATAAACAAAATAACAAACATATAAGCGGTGCAGTTGTAAATGTGATTAATATGCTGAAATAAAACAATTACACATAATAAAAATGCCAATAAATCACAAATATCACACACTATTAAATATGTTGGCAACAAATACATACACAAAAATTCTACAACAAATACAAGCCCAGATTGAGGCGCTAAATCTTTATATAAATGCATGCTAGTTAAATATATTAACTCTAGTAGGCAAATACTGTTCATGTTCAAACTTGCCTAATATTTTGATTTAATATGATGTCAGTACTTTTCAATGTTTGCCGTAAAATTACAGTAATGGTACCTCTGCTATTGATTCTGCAATAAGTGCAACACAATTGTAGTTCCAACTCTGCATTAAATACAAATTCAACATAATTTCAAATAAATAAATATTAGTTTTACTCTGATTTAGATACTAAATAAACAATTCCGATAAATAACTATTAGTTTTCGGTTGTTAAACCAAACTACACCCCTTTAAACCTCGAACATATTCAATAAAATAGTAAATTCACCTGAAATTTCATATATTAAGCAATCCACATCAAATTCTAAGTCAAAAGCAACAGGCAACACATAAATATTTCCTTCAATGATTAAATAACTAACGGTTTTACAATAAGTACCAACATCACATTCAAGACAACGCTCTGATTACAAGATGTAATCAGATTGCAACTACATTATAAACATAAAACATTACCTTTAATGAAAAACCACCAACTGAAACCTTTCAACCTTCCATCTTTAAATCTAAAAACAAAGTCCTTTAACCCTTGTCGACTAGATCGATCGTCACTACACATGCGTCCTTTATAATGTAAATTCGGACGTCACGGAATGCGTTCAGAAGCCTGCAAGTGGTTACTGAGCTACTCTAACAAATACCTTCGAATATCAAAATGTACACTATAATATTTGTAATAATTACCAACCAATGAGAAATCGACTTAGAAACCCCTACGGATCCCTACAGTTAATTGAACTGAAAAGTTCAGTAAATAAGGCGCTTACACGTAATTGTAGAAAAATGTTGATTAATTACAATGAGTCTTTTCCTTAATAATTTTATTTTTCATAAAGACTGAAGTACTTATTTGTAGTTTAGGATCGGTATTTCAATAAAAACCATGCTGTTAAATAGGTCATCATAAAACAAGCAGGACTCGATAGCTGTTAAATAGGTCATCATAAAACAAGCAGGACTCGAACTGCTACTGTTTGAAATAGATGGGATACATGATCCTAGACATCAAATACTCCAACTCCAAGAAGCTTTTACTGCTGTGCGGCAAATGTGTACTATTTAGCGTAAGGTCATTGACGTTATAATACAAGCATAAATTATTAAAAGACCTTGCCTAAAATAGTACACTTTAATGATACTTTTAATGATACATTTGAGATCGCATACTAACAAGCGTCTATTCGCCCGTAATTGCTGTAATTGTGCCACATCACGTAAAAGTACTTTACTAAGACATTTGCGGACGCATACTAACGAGCGTCCATTGGCATGCAATTTGTGTAATGATACCACATCTCATAGGCATTTACAAGTACATTTTCGGTTGCACGGTAACGAGCGTCCATTCGCTTGCAATTTGTGTAACTATATCACATCACATAAAAATAATTTACAAAACATTTGCGGTCGCATACTAACGAGCGTCCATTCGTATACAATGTGTGTAATTATGCCGCATCATGTAAAGGTAATCTACAAACACATTTGCGGTCGCATACTAACGAGCGTCCATTCGCATGCAATTTGTGTAGTTATGCCACATCATGTAAAAGTAGTTTACTAATACATTTGCGGACGCATACCAACGAGCGTCCATTCGCATACAGTTTGTGTAATTATGCCACATCACAAAAAAGTCGTTTACATGTACATTTTCGGTCGCATACTAACGAGCGTCCATTGGCGTGCAATTTGTGTAATTACACCACATCATGTAGAAGTAGTTTTAATTTGTGGACCCATTCTAACGAGCGCCCATTCGCGTGCAATTTGTGTAATTATACCACATTAGTAAAAATTATTTACGCGTACATTTTCTATCGCATAGTAACGAGCGTTTTTTTTGCATGTAATTTGTGTAAATACACTACGTTACAAAAGAATAATTTACATGCACATTTTCGGATGCATAGTAACGAACGTCCATACGTGTGCTATTTGTGTAATTACACAACATCACATAAAAGTGGTTTAAAATACATTTGCGGTCGCATACCAATGAGCGCCCATTCGCATGCGGTTTCTGTAACTATACCGCATCAGTAAAAGTAATTTAAGAGTACATTTTGATCGCATAGTAACGAGCGTCCTGTCGCGTGTAATTTGTGTAAATATACCACGTCACAAAAAAGTAATTTGCGTGCACATTTTCGGGCGCATAGTAAGTAACGTCCATTCGTGCGCAGTTTGTGTAATTATAGCACAGTATATAAAAGTAGTTTACAAATACATTTGCGGTCGCATACTAACGAGCGTCCATTCGCATACAATTTGTGTAATTATACTACATAACAAAAAGTTATCTACGAGTACATTTTGGTCGCATTGTAACGTACGTCCATTCGTATGCAATGTGTGTAACTATACCACATCACGAAAAGGTAATTTAAAGGTACAGTAATCCAATTTTCCACATTAGTCAACATCAACTGGCTGCAATTATTTATCGAAACGATTTTCACTTAAAAGAAATTCCTGAAATTGTTGTTGCTTTGAAAATGACTGTGTTACATTAAGGTGATCTATATTCAGAAATCAGATATTTAGTCCTTGAATTAGAAATATTAAAAATCGATCTATGCATAAACTTTTTCTAAGTCATTAACCATAATTTATATTTCCTTTGTTTTTAGTAGAAAAATAATGTTTTGAGATATACTTACAAGTTATAATTGTGCTTCTCCTGGTATTAGTTCACACCGATTGAGAATTACATATTTCACTGAAACATAACAAATTGCTTATTTTTCAAATAAAAGTAAACCAACTATAGAATGTTGAAGCAGTCAAGCGATAATAAAAATGCAATATAAAGTATTCAGAAGACGATTTTCAAACCCTACAGAGCTAACTAATAATTCTCATAATCCCTCAAATGACTGGGTTACTTGCAATATTTGTGGTTACAACTCAGTTTCTAAACGCGCTTAAAACAACATCACACCAAGTCACACTGTTTAACAAAGAAAGATGATCATTCTATGTCAGAACCAAAATATGTTTTATCAAACCACGATACAGAAGAAATTTCGAGAAATGCTGTTGTTAACACTGAAAATTGTGAAGTTCAAGAACTGATTGAATTACTATCCGAGGCTAAACAATATTTAAAAATTTTACGTCTTATACCCAAAGGTGCTAGAGTGGCCATTAGTGACGAATTGTCAAATCTACTCAGAAACACTACGGCTAGAAATGATTTGCAATCATGGTCAAGGCTACTACTTTTACTATATGTGTTCTTCATATCCCACCTAGAAAGCTAAAGCAAGTTTCACTTGCAACACTTGTGAAACAAAACTTAGTCTACTTTCAAAAGAATGACATTGATACCATAAAACTATTCCTTAAAACATCATGCAACAGTGCAGAAAAACTAGCTACAAAACAATACCTTTAAAAGAAAACACAAATAAATTGTGTAAACAAGTGACACAAAAATTATCAGAAGGTGACATTAGCGGTGCAGCTCGACTTCTGTGCTCAAATGATAAAGTTGCAAATAATTGTCCTGAAACATGGCTTGCCTTAGAATCCAAACATCCACCAATGGATTACCAGACCAATTATCCATCCAGTCCTTCTGATGATTATTTATCTCAAAATTACCTACGTCCTAACATCACACGAAACAGTAAAAAAGGCAATCAACAGCTTTCCTCGAAGTTCATCCGGTGGAATTGATGGTCTTAGACCACGACATCTTTTAGATCTGTTAGCAATTTCTAACAGTGCTGTTACAACAACCCTTTTAGAAGCACTTGCCAAATTTATCGACAATGTTTTAGATGGTAAATTACCAAAATCAGTTTTACCAATATTTTATGGTGCCTCATTAACCGCTTTAATTAAAAAAGATGGAGGAATACGTCCAATTGCATGCGGTAATACTTTACGACGAGTTGCAGCCAAAATCGCTTGCAACATAGTCCATGAGGTTTCAAGTGCAAAATTAAAACCAATTCAACTTGGTTTTGGTGTTAGAGGTGGCGCAGAAGCTGCTGTACATGCTACCCGCACTTTTCTCGAGATTAACACAGATGCCAAGTGATTGTCAAGTTTGACTTTGCAAACGAATTTAACACATTACGACGAGATCACATGTTGTCCATAGTTCACCGCGAAATACCCAGTTTGTTTCCATTTATATGGCAAGCTTATAGAAATCAATCCAACTTAATATTTGGCAACAGGCTCATAAAATCTCAATGCGGTGTACAACAGGGTGACCCATTAGGACCTTTGTTGTTTAGTTTATCAATTATGGAACTTACATTCTTTAATCTCCGATCTTAATGTGTGGTATCTCGATGATGGTACAATCGGCGGAAAAATAGATACAGTACTTCAAGATATAATAAAAGTAATTGAATATTCCAAAATAAGCGGTTTAAACTTGAACACTACCAAATGTGAAGTTTTAATCAATCAAAACAACAATACAACATCCACCCTTTCATCTATAAATGAATTGATTCCCGGAATTAAACAAGTTAAATCTTGCGATTTTGAGATTTTGGGTGCACCAGTGTTAACTTTGGCAGCTAAAATGTCTTACTAAACAAAATATCTATCTGCAAACTTATGTGCAGTAGATTGCAAATTCTTGACACACATGCAGCTCTATATTTAATGAAAACTGTTTAAGCGCTGGTCCTAAACTTACTTACATTCTACGTTGTTCACAGTTATACCAACATATGGACCTATTAAAACCGTTTGATGACATATTTCGAAATTGCTTAGAGAATATAACAAATATAATAATGGATGATATGGCATACAATCAAGCAACTCTACCATGCCATCTAGGTGGTCTTGGCATAAGAAAAATAACAGACTTAGCTTTACCTTGTTTTATAGCATCAATACACGCTTCAACCAATCTTGTTTCAGACATTTTAAAACGCCTAGTTTAACCTTAACCGGTTTGTCTGAAGCATTGATTTTACTAAATAGACCCATACCAGACAAGGAAAATATAAGTTTGTCATCACTAAGCTCGCAGAAATTTTGGGAATCGGATTTACTAGAAAGCAAGTACAACGATTTGATAAAAGCCAGCGACATTCGTTCCATTGCTCGCTTAAAAGCAGTATCACAAAAGGAAAGCTACCAATGGTTACATGCACTCCTTCTTCTCAGCTTGGAACAGTCCTACCGAACGAAGCAATACGTATATGTGTAGCGTTACGCTTAGGTGCAAGAGTTTGTGAACCCTTTACTTGTTCTTGTGGTGTTTTCGTAGATTGTACAGCCTCTCATGGTTTAAGCTGTAACAAGAACACAATTGGTCGATTATCCAGACACGAATCGTTAAACCAAGTAATAGCACGATCTCTTGCTAAATTACAAATTCAATCCGTTCTCGAACCCTTAGGTACTTTAAGAGATAATAAGAGACCTGATGGTGTAACAATAATACCATGGGAGAAAGGTCGGTCGTTGGCTTGGGACACAACTGTAGTAGACACCTTAGCTCCTTCACATTTAATTTCAACAAGTAAAACATGTGGAGCAGCTGTTGCTGAAGCTGAAAGATGTAAAATTAATAAATATAGAGATTGGCCAAAATTACACCTTTATTCCAATTGCTTTCGAGACTATGGGAGTCGCTGGTGAGTTAACTCGGCAACTAATAAACAACCTAGGTCATAGACTTAAAATAGAAACATGTGAACAAAGATCCACAATATTCCTTTGGCAGCGACTCTCAATAGAAATTCAACGTGGTAATGCTGCTGCAATACATGGCATTTTACCACAATGCAATACATTTCGAATTTATAACAGGAGAATCACCAAATGATCACAAAAGTTCCAAATATTACTTATCAAACCAATAAATCCATTTTAGAAGAAAATATACTCAAGATTGTAAATATACAAAATAAAATACAAAACCATTTTCACTTGATGAACAAGCAGAAAAGATCAACAAACAGATATTGATGACAGTGGTAAATTAATAATGGGACGTTACATAAACACAATAATCGATGATCTCCATAAAGATATAAAAGATCTAAAACCACTACAAGATGCCCCAATTGCAAACATAACAGACCATGACAAAGACAAACAGCCTAGTCCTGAAACGAAAGAACGGTAACCACCAACAAATAATAATTTAAGCCTTCGACCTATAATAAAAATAACTTCCCAAAAGCATGTGGATTAGTAAATTTGGGCAATACGTGTTTTTCAATTCCATTTTACAATGTCTTGGACAAACACCATACTTATTACAATTACTTGAAACTTCAAAGCCAGGACAATATTTTAAACTTCCTGGCAGGAGGTTAAATCCAGATGATAAAGATTCATTGGTGTTAGGCCCACTTAATGGGACTTTAGAAGAATGGCTACCATTAACACATATTTTATCACAAACGTTAAAAAATTACAAAATGATAGACCAGAAATTTATGATCCAAGTATGCTATTTTCAAGAGTCACAGAAAGAATACCACAGTTTTCTGATGGTCAACAACATGACTCACATGAACTATTACGACATTTATTAGAAATATTGAGTGAAAATGACTTAAAAGGTATCAAACCGTAATTTTAGAAAATGGAGGTTTAGTTGTAAAATAGTTCCATCATCTTGTGAAAGTGATAAAGAAAGAATTATAAAATTTTATGAAAAGCAGGCTTCTGAGTTACAACTACCAACTGAACAAATATTCAGAGGAGTCTTAGTCAGTACATTACAGTGCCAAGACTGTAAACATATTTCACGTCAAGAAGAATTCTTTTTGATCTAAGTTTGCCAATATCGAAAGAGAAATTTTACAGCCTTTTAATAACGATAAGGAAACCGATGATACATATGCAGATGAATATTCCATACAATCCTGCTTAAGCCAATTCACAGACTCTGATCTGCTTTTTGGAAATAATAAAGTAAGTTGCAATTTTGCACAAAAACATGGCGAAACTAAAAAGGATTTATTTATACAAACGCAACTAAACAACTTCTAATATGTAGTCCTCCTGCTATATTGATTTTACATTTAAAACGATTTCGGGTTTTAAGACTCCGATCTGCAAAGGTGAATAAATATGTTTCGTTTCCCTGTTACTGGATTTAACGCCATTTTGTTCAATTGATAATCAAACTAAAGTGTTATATGCATTATATGGTGTTGTGCAACATAGCGGTTCAATTCACAAAGGACATTATGACGCATATATAAAAATAAGAACTGCTTTAGACAACAACAGTTACCGTTGGCAATTTCTATTTCAATATCAAAATGGCGTATTGCCTTTATCTTGCGAAAATAGCAAAGCCAATGCTGAAATTCTGCCAGGAAAGTGGTATTATGTTAACGACTCTTATGTTTTAGAAGTACCCGAAAAAAGGGTACTTAAAGCACAAGCATATTTGCTATTTTATGAACGAATTTGAAACTGTAATTCTTTAATAGTAATTTGGATATGTAAATATTTATAGAGTTACTTATTGTATTAATTAGAACTTTATATCATAAAAACCATTACATTAAATGAAAAAAAAATAAGGCATATACTGTTAATTAATCTTGTGAATAGTGAATAATTAAAACTTTTGTTATTACTTGTTCTAAATTGGTGAACGTGTTAATAGTAGCCCGCTACAATATAATTAGAAACTAACATAAGGGGAACCGAGCTGTATGTAGGCTGTGGAATTGCACTTAAATTTGTTGGTTTTGAAATATTGTCAACTGATGTTGATTGTGTGAAAGGATATATTTGAAAACTATTAATTCGGCAAATGCTCAAGTGTTGGGGATCTTGGAAGCCGCAGGCTGCTGAACCTCCTTCACATACTATTGAATATCGAGAAATAGGGTATATATTTATAAACAATAGAAGGGGAACCAAACTGCATCCAACAAGAGAGAGCAGCAGCTAAGTTCGAAGACAACAAACATAGAAACAAGTAGAAAATTGTTAAAAGCATATGAGGAAAATAAAAAAAAAGTGAGAAATAGAAGAGCAGGATACGTTCTAAAGCATTTTTGAGGAATAGTACGGGATATATTACAAGTAAAGATAGAAAAAAAATAGGTACAGGTAGACGTAGTTCAGACTATTGCACGCAGATAGTGAAAGATGCAGACTGTGGAAATTTCAGAGAAATGAGTAGGTTTGCTTAGAATAGGAAACAATCAGGGTATGCGTCTAACCAGTTCTAGGACTGAAGATCTAATGATGATGATGATATATGGTTTATATTCAAAAGTTGCCAAATTCATTATCAGTTTTGAAGGTTAGGGGTGATGTCTTCTTCATAACTTTGTTTTAAATTGGTACAATTCATAATTAATTTGTTTTATTATGCTGGCGATGGTGATCTCATAGGTGGGACATGAAGAAAAGTCACATGCAGATTTGTACTAACTCAAATAAATAAAAGTCCATATTTCTGATTCTAGTTCCACGATACGTTAAGTTTAAGTAGACATATACGTTAGATAGAAAAAAAAACGAAGAGATATTTTCTTTTCACAGTCTTAATTCATCCGTCCGAAGTTTGCCAAAGATATCTCGAATTATATTAAAAGGGGTAGATCCATTTTTCATAGAGCACTTTGTTCATAACATTCTAACCAACAACACGTGCTTTAGTATATCAACTGCCTTGATCAGAAGGTAATCGAACTAGGTTGAGAGAAAGCTAATCATGTTCGAATAAATCCCTACCAGGTGGATTAGTTTCAATTTTAGGGACGTATTGGTTCCCAGATCGACAACCTTATGTTGGAAATAATTATGTTGTGGACGACGAAGTCAAAAGACAATATAAATATCGTATGGTATCTACCTCAACGACAGTCGATCACTCCGGTATTTATAAATACATTTGAAATTATTGCATGAACTAATGAAACGCACCTAAAGGACGTCTGTGTATTTAAGCTAAGCTTTTAGTTAAGAAATTTTGTAAAATATTTGATTTTAATTCTTTATTATGACTGTATAATGTACTTGTAATGAAAACGAAAGTGTGATAAATAGTTAGAAACAAGTCCTGTATAATAGTGTAAAGACATGCTTACATTTCGTTTTTTTCATTAATATAACAGTATAGTTACAGTTTTGCTGTAATAAATTATTTAGAAATTACGTAGGGGTGCGATTGAATATTTAGGTTAATTAAAACTTGCTTTTAGAAACGTTCCTTGCAGCTAGCCATTTTAAATAGGTCTATGTGTTCTTATGGTCAAGATTTTTTATGTTTAAGAAATAGTATCCTTAATGATTTTTCAGGTACATTTTTAAGTCAGAATCACTCTCCTGATCTCAGGTTTTAGCACCCTCTTGTTATTCTATCTAAAGTTTTTCCCTAGCAACCCTTCGAGATTCGCACCCTCTTGTTATTCTATCTACAGTTCTTCCATAGCAACCTTGACAGATTAGGTGGCTTCCAAGGTATTTCCCGAACAAGACAATTCATACCCCATTCTGGAACTCTTTTCAAACACTTATACCAGCCGTCCCGTTGAGTTAGTAGGCAACCAATTTTGTTAGAAAATTCGAGGTTTTCGGTATTTTATCGAAACAAGATTTTTAGCAGAGTACTTCAATGGCGGTTCTGTAGCGTAGTCGGTATGCGTGTGATTACTATGCTCAAAATCCCGGGTTCGAATTCCGACACAGTTCGCTTGATCACAAAAATACGCCCTCGTTCGGATGCGAGGTGAAGGTCCCGTGTGTGTGTTGTCACGCACGTTAAAGATCCCTACCTTGCTTGGAACAACAAGGGATCGGCAAAATTCACAGTTTTCCAGGTAAAAAGAAACTCGCTTGCTGCCCAATGTAGTACCTTCGGATGGAGCATTGGAAAATCAAATGTAGGGGAGTACTTCACTGAGTTTACTTTGTATTACCCCCTAGATATTCTAAGGGCAAAAACAGCACGTAACACCCTGGCGTTGTTACGTACCCCTTCTCTATTATACCTCAGATACAAAAATTTCAAGCTAGTAAAATAATCACTTACCTAAAATAGCAGAGTGGAATCCCAAAGTGTGTTACATGTCGAAAATCGGGTATTGTGTGAACGTGGATAGTATCCGTGTTGCCAACTGTAGAAGTGGCTCTGAACACGACGATGGGGCTACAACAGTGCTCTACGTTGGGCGCCACTGTTATAATCCCGTCGTCGTGTTCAGAGCCACTTCCACAGTTGGCAACACGGATACTATCCACGTTCACAATATTGCACAACAAAGATATTACGACATAACTACGTGTCAAATTGTATCACATGCCAAATATGTTTACAATGATACAAGTTGACCCTTAAAAAGATAAAAAGTACTCACTTAAAAATGTGGAACGCTTCACGATTTGGCGGTCATCCTTGCGCAGGGGCCATGCTGATTTCCGGGTATCTCGTTTGGGTTGTGGGTTGCGTTATGCCATCGTTGAAACCAGATTTAACGTCTTCCCTCTTCTTTGTTCGTAGGTAGGACGAAGGAAAAACCAGGTAAGGAACGATAAGGAAAAAACCTACATACTCAAAGAGAAAAGACAAACAAAAGACACAGGCAAACGTCACCGTTCGACATCTCGTTGTCTAATAATGTCGTGTCACACATCGCGCACTTTTGCCATCACTCCGCATCTGCGCATTCCTTTTGCGCAAACGCAACTGTCCGAAATGACGGAAATGCACAAGTCTATTTTAAAATAAATGGCGGAAATTCACTCACAAATTTATACTTAAACTAAATATGATACATAGCCGATTTTCGGCATGTAAGAAGTGAGACTTCGGAGGGTAGGTTGGTTACTGGATATCTTCAATGTCTCCGTTTAAGTAAAACTCTAGGGTGTTTTAACAGAACAGGTAACCATGTAAGGAAAAGACAGGAGTTACAACTACCCAGCACACATGCTTCTACCAAGACACTCCTTTTAACATGACCGTAACGTTTAAAAGTACAGGACAGAACTTCCCCAAATATTTACCTCACGCATGGTTCATTCCTGTCCGACGCTACAGCATTTTGGGTCACGGATGCAGGAAGTGCAAGAATGTCCGACCATCTTAACGACGCCAAAAATAAGCAAAGGGAATTCCTCATATATTTTTAGTAACTTTACAAGTAAAAATAATATTATTCAACTTTAAAAAATACTTACAAATAAAAAAAATATTGTTACGTATCAATATGTTTGACACGTTAACGTGTGTCACTTTCTGCTCTTAATATGTAAAGATTCAGATTCAGGGAACTTTTAACAAATGTGAACCTTGAGCGTACTATACGTACATCGTAGTGTAATTAGTAATTTTTTGTTTCTGGCTTGATAATGTTAAGTCTTAACCATTGACAAAGGGTTATTGTTTAAATATTTATAAGTATTTACAATTACTCCTTGATTTTAATATAATGATATATTTATAACAAAGAACGGAATTTTAATTGTTATTGGTAGGGAAGTAAAGTCCCAAATATTAATATGTAGCAATTTGATGTTGCATAGAAATCTCTCTTTGTTTTATAATTTTATAATAAACAAGATTGAAATACGGTTTATTATCCAAGTATTCAAAATAAATAAAAAATCATACTAAATTATTAACTAGTAGTAAAATAAGTACAATAAAATAGCGGTTCCAGTAAATGTCTTTATATACAATACTATAGATATCTTTTACTAATATATAGCTAGTAGTATACGCTTTTTACATCTCCCATACTTTGTATTTCATCGTCGAAAAACACGTGACTCTCAACGCCCTCTTGACAAAGATATGGATTTGGAATCGATGTCTGAAATATAAAATACAATAAAATAAAAGACTGACATTGCTGTACCTTGTTACGTGCCCTCTCTGCATGTAAATATTTTCGCTCGTACTTAATTAATATTTCTTATTCCTAACTGAACTCAGTCATTTGAATATTCATTAACAATTTTAATCGCCTTCTCAGTTTAAACGATTGCTTATTCATCACCCTGTAGGTTTTATTAGTATATCTAGTTATAAATTTAAATACTGCAAATCTATTTTATTTCAATATAGCGTTAAAAGCTGGTATTTTATTACTAAAGCATTTGTTTTCAGAAATATTAGAATGTGGTGTATATGTTTTCTACTTTCTACAAGGTTGATTGCTAACACAGGCTTTGATTCATTGAAAGTTTCTGGTTTGCTTATCTTTACACCGTATTGCAGATAAATTATACATTGATTTATATTACATTTCTACAATTTTATGCGAAAGTTAGGCAACACATCCAACAAGTACGTTTTAATTCCACCATGTGTGTGGTTGTATCTATATTCCTCATCGTATATTTATACACGTTGTTAATCGGGTTTTTCTTTATCGAAAGTAGTTCGCTTGCGAGAATGAAAAGATAAGTTGATTGTACGATAAATATATATCATTAATTTCTTTATAAAAAACAGTTTTAGTTTCGTTTGTGTTAAAAATATGCGATCTCCTTTAATAAGATGGCAATTCTAGTACCCAGAAGTGGGACTTAACACTTTGGCTAAAGATAAATAAATTCAGTTACTACATATGTAAAATGTGTTTCATCAGATGTCGATCACAATAAGTTGTTGTACCCCAACAATGAATTAGTAGAACTTGCAAGATTATACCGTGATGAAGTTAAATTCGTAACGTCACAGCAAGCTGTAAAGCTTGCTGGGTTTTCTTCTGCATTCTGCATCGTTTGACAATTTCCATTAGTAAAATAAATTGGGTCTGGATTTTCTTGGTCAAGTTTTTCAGGTTATTCATTGCACACCTGGAGATGGTACAGGGTTCGGAACAGAGCTTACTTCGCTCCAATAATTGTAGAAAGGTTGCGGGAACAACTGTTATTGGTTGGGCATTGACTGTCATAAATTTGCTTATATACATTTTTTGAGTTACCCAATTGTTTAGCTGCAATGTTAATACATTCTTCTGTGCCGCCTGCAGCGAAATGCATTTCGATCTGCAGATGAGTCTTTTGTATTTCTGTTGCCTACTATGGAAGTATATACTTTTCCTAATGAATATTTTACATATATTAAGATTTAAAAATCGTGGTAACCATAGAATCGAAAACAGTCCACCGGAATGTTCTGGATAAATGTTTTTTTTCGAGTTGGTTTTCCTTGTATAACATGTTGTTTTCTTAAGGTTTTGTAAATAAACGTTCTTTCTTGAAGTTTCTTTTTTCTTCGTGATCCACCCCACTCTACGACTTTTTAGCTAACAATGCCTTCTTGCGATTCCTTTTTTGTTGCGGTATTTGGTGCGGTCGATTTTGTTTTGCTTACTATACTCTTATTCCTTGTCAGCTCAGAATACCATAAAAAACTGTTGAGCGTCTCCTGATTGTTTACTTGTTGATGTTAAAGGTAAAAATAATGTAAAATGTACAACAGTTATTCTAGGAGTTAAAATTTTTCTATCGTCTGAGTGTAGAAGAGACTCACTAACTTCAAGTTTTAGCAAATTGTTACGGCATTCAATGCCGATAAAAAGGTAAGTAAAGTAAGCAATAAAAATAGACCGCACCGAGTACCGCAACAAAAAAGGAATCCAAAGAATGCCGTGCTAGCTAGAAAGTCGTAAAGTGGGGTGGGTCTCAAAAAAGAAAAAGAAAACTCCGAGGGAAAATGTATTTACAAAACCTTTTATTAAAAAATCATGCTACAAAAAGCAATACCAACCTACGAAGAAAACTATTTATCGAACATATCCCATAGGATTTGCACAGTACATAAGCAATAATTAATACATTCCTGACTTACCTCACTAATTTTTACCCTCAATCCTAATATTTACATAAAACAAAATTGAACACAAATAACAAAAAAATATATCAGATTTCAACCACTTGTTTACCCCAATTTTGAAATATTCGACATTCCCTTATATTAAAAATAGTCATATATATTGATGTGACAAGACCCGCGTTGGAGCGTCGCTGAAAGAGTGCTGTGACTACGCCGCGTTGAGAGCGTCACTAAAAGAATGATATGACAAGACCACACGTTGATGGCGTCGCTGAAAGAGTGCTGTGATACAGATACAGCAAATTGTAAAACTTGAAATTGTCGACTTACTGTCCTTTCTAACTTTGCCTGGCTAGTTCAACGGAATTCACGAAGTTTTCAAAATGAAATTAAACACAGTAATATTAAAGCATTTATACAGTATGAAATATTTTCACTCATACAAAAACATATAGAACATTTACAACATTATATATTTCCAGAAGGTTGTAAAATAGTATGGAACATTATCATGCAAAGTTTCACAGAAAAACTCATTAGCGTCTAAAATCGGGCATTTATTACCTCGTTCCACTTATTCGTGACGCGCGCTGTTTATCTTTGTTTAATACATATATGATTATTGTGGCGTCTCATACTAATGCGAAAGATAATCAATTTTATCGGATATTTCATGGATTTTGTGAGTTTCTTGTTCCAGCCGCTTCTCGGAATAAATGTTTTATTATATATTTACGTAGTTCTAAATACTGATGACTCATCACTTTATATTTCTAATATTCTAGAAAATTCTTTATTTAAAATAAATGTCTGTAATCCACAGGGCAATTAATTTAAACTTTAATTGCTTTTTAATGCAAAAAGGGTAGCATTTTATTGACATATTTGCTTTTAACATCAAAACGTGTGTTTAATACACCTATTAAGGTTAGAATTGGGTTTTTTAAAACAAGATTGTAGTTTTTTTAAGCTAAATGCGTAAAGCTAGTACTATTCTATGCTATTTACAGCAAATCAAAAGCATTTTTATCAAAAATGTATTAATAATTAATATGTGAAAATAAATGGCTTTGTATTTATCGTAAAACGATCGATTTGAGTTCGCATTGAATGCGTTTACGGTATGTTACATTTAATTATTTTTACATACACAACTTACGTTACTTGCTATTTATTTACAATACGCTTATATCATACCGGGTGATTATTTATACACGGGCAATTGCATTTTTTGCTTGTGCATCAATAAATAAAAGTACGCTCGTATTATACAGGGCGCAACCATGAATTTACAAAATTTGCGTTTTTTTAGGATTCTTTTATATTTTAGTAGGATTTATTTGTAGAATTTACATTTATGCAGACTGAAAAGAGTATAGGCGAGTTCTAATATGCTAATTTAATAACGTATAAAAATTCATCCATTTTAAGAATACTAAATAACTTCGATGTCAAGTTAGCCTCATTAAAAATATCATTTAAAACAAGTTCTAGCTGGCGAAAATATAAAAACATCTCTTGATTAAAAACCCGTACTTTTATAAAATGTAAATTCAATAATGCATTCATTCTCTTTAGAAATATCAGTTAATAAACTTACTTAATTAAAAACGTTAAATACGATTTCGAGTTTCAATACGAAATACTTTACTTTCAAAAAAGGCACTTTTCGGGATGGTTCTAAAATCCATTATATTGCACGCTAACGAGGAATATGAATAAAAGGCCCAAATCGTGGAATGCCATAACATCGGGAAAAACTATAAACTAGAAGCTCGTGAAATTATAAGGGGAGAAACGCCAACTGCAACTTTCATTTATTAATAAAAAATAGGCAACTTTGTATGATTGCAATAGATTTTAAATTGAATTTTATTTAGGCAAACATCCTGGGTACAGGAACAATGCTATGATGCTTTAATAAATACAGATTTAGGCAACACAGTGAGAATGTGCACTTCTTGAATGAATATATCAATTGATTGCAAGAGGAACTCCATTTCACCAGGAGGTCAACATAATTAAGACCACTCGTCGTTTTGAGGATTATCGCTAAACGAGTGGGCGCCCATAATTTAAGATATGTTGAAAACCTTTCAAGGTAAGTGTTATTGGTAACGTAGCTTGAAATACTCTTAGTTAATTGTAACTTTTCGATTTTTGTTCCATTTCTTTAATTGTTTCTACAGGGACCCACTCCTGTAAAGCTGTAGTTAGCCTGTGCAGCCTTAATTTGCTACGGGATTCCTGCCCTTTCAAACAATTCCAAATTTAATAACAGAACGCCTCGTACCCCCGTAACAATATCTAAACACATTGTGAGGCAACGTTTTTTGACATCCAAAAAAGCGATTAATGGGATCAAATGCACGTTTTTGGAGCGCCTCGATGAAAGTGGTAAAGTGTGTTACGTTAAATTTCCGAAATAGATTGATTTCTGCATTACTTCTTATTAAGAAGTACCTCCTCAACATTACACTTTTTATGTTACTTCAAACCATACAAACTTTTATTTAACAAGTTCGGTTACCTTTCAATTGAAATAAATATTTATTTAAAACGTTCTATAAAATTTCCTTAAGTTTTCAGTACCATGGTAAATTCTATAATATTTTACTTCGTTATTCGCTTTATAAATTCGTTCAAAGAAACAAACATCTGCTTATCATAGCTTCGCTTTATAAATTCGTTGAAATACGTACTCTACAACCTGCCTCGTAAAGTATAAAAGCTTTTAATGGTACTGAAAATTCCTATTGCGCTATCATGTAAGTGTTGAGGTTTCCAATTTTTCTTTCTGTGTGACCCACCCCACTCTACAACGTTTTGAGCTAGAGTAGCATCCAAGTCTTTTGGAATTCTATTCTGCCCTTCTGTTTTGTTGCGGTGTTCGGTGTGGGCGATTTTATTTACTACTTCACTACTTTTTTCTTGTCTACACGAATTACCGTAACATAATTTTTCATACCTTAGTAAGAAATTTGGTATATCCAACGTGGGGCTACGATTTTCGAAACCTTTCTGTTGTACTTAAAATTTGCTCGATTTTTGAAACCGTGCTTTTTACTTAAGAGTTTGTCACCGATTTCTTTAAACCTCTATTCCTAATCAACGCTTGGCTTTGATTTTTCTGTACATACACCTTTTTGTCCTGATAAAAATTTCTATTGTTTCTTGTCCGCTATTTGGTGATTTTCTGTAGATTTTTCTTTATCTCGAGTTACCAAAATTATGTTTTCGCTGGCAATTCGAGTTTTTGAAAACACTGGCGCCCAATTATATTAGTATTTCTTGACTCTTATTTTATCATTTCCCCCAATTTTTTATGTTTTAACTTGTTCTAGTGGCTTCGATATTCTTTTATTGAGTTAAGATGGAGCCTTGGCACATATATGTGAACCATTTGAAAGAAATCGAGCCCGCGTTAAGCGTCAAATATTGTTACGGTATTTCGTGCACACACCGAATACAGCAACAAAATAGACGGGTACAATAAGAATTGGATTCCGTGCAAGCTCAAAACGTCGGAAAGTGGGGTGCACCATATAGAAAGAAAAATTGGAAACCACAACACTTGCATGGTAAAGAAATAGGATTTCTCACTACCATTAGAAGCCTTTATATTTTACGAGGCAGGTGGTTTACAACGTAATTCAACGAATTTATAAAGCGAAGTTTAACGATAAGCAGATGTTTGCTTCTTTCAACGAATTTCTAAAGAAAATAACGAAGCAAAATATTATAGAATAAATTCCACGTATTTACCGCGATACTGAAAACTTAAAAAAATTTATAGGACTTTTAAATAAGTATTCATTTCAAATGGAAGGTAACCGAACTTGTTCAATAAAAGTTCGATGATGTAAAGTAGCATAAAAAGTGTAAAATCATTTAAGTTAGACATTTGATGAGGCTCCTCTTAATAAGAAGTAATGCAGAAAACAATCGATTTCGGAAATTAAACGCAAAAACTGCATTGATCTTTATGTAGGTAGGAACACACCAAATTGCGGTTAATTGTTACATCATGGAATGATTCACACCTCCTAAAACGTAATCAGAAAGTTCAAGAGTGATGTCGTAATTACAATTTTATTCTTCTTAATCTTCTTTGGGAATGAAACCACTCATAGTTTTTAAAATATAATTATTTTGACAACGATCCTAGGACATGGATCGAAACGTAAATAAAATAGATTTTAAAAACTACGAGTGGTTTCATTCCCAAAGAAGATTAAGAAGAATGCTAAACAAACCACAACAAACATACAGGGAGTATTTACAATTTTATTATATAAAAGCGGAAGTTAATGAGGAGCGGGTTCAAGATTTGAACATAAGTCCTCCGACATTCGATCATTGATAGATAGTTACTGAATAGCTTCTCATTAAACGCAACGATGATATATTTATCGCCCCAATATAAACGGTAATTGAACTTGGTGCAAGGTCACCTGCTACTTTTATCTAATAAAATAAAAATACTTTCTGAAACTCATGAAGTAAACTTCGACATACAAAAATATTGAAACCAGGAATTTTTCGATGCAATTAATTTTAAATGGAAATTTTTTTTATATAGCACTATAATCAAAGACAGATGGAATTTAAGATATGAATAACAGTAAAAGTTTGATGCAAGTATAACTTTGTTTTTAACCCTTAAAGAGACAATTTGTGTATTATTAAGTAGATTAAGCTAGTATAAGATTTTTGCATTACTTTAAAGTAAGGTGACCAGACGTCCCGCTTTTGGCGAGACAGTCCCGATTTTTCACAATTTGTCCGCGTCCCGCGACGTTTTTCAAAAGTCCCGACTTTTAGAATTAAGTGTGGACATCAGAAAAATCAAAATTAAGTGTTGAAACTTTGAAAGCCATTTTATGTGTCAAATATAATTTGACAAATTCTTGTGAAGATTTTTACAATATTTTAAAAAATGACAACAATCTACTAAAACAAATTCACTCAAATAAAAAATATGTCAAGGAATAAAATATTATACATTTTTTTATATTTATAAATTGTACTTATATTAAAAATAAAAAAATATTACGATATTATTTTTTATTCTGTATAAAAATTTTTTTGATACGTCCCCCCCCCCTCCTTCAGAGTTGTCCGGCTTTGCCCATCTAAAAATCTGGTTACCTTACTTTAAAAGTATAATTTTTGTTCGAGGTCTACTCTCGATGTGGTTTGACCTTTACCAAAAAATCTGCTCAAGATTGCTGATCAACACACACTAAGGCGGGGTAATAAAAGGATATTTAAATTATCCATCGTAGTTTTAAAGAAAATCTTGTGACTTACATAGGAAATGTTTGGGGGTTTGCTAATTATTAACAAGGAGTAGGCAAAGATTGTATTAATACGTAGATAGTGATGAAATATTGTTTCTTTCTAAACCTAAGTTGTAAATTACATTATAAGCTTTCTTTATACCTGTGTGTGTGTGTGTGTAAGTAAATTTCTTAGATGTGTGTAGAAGAAAGATCTTTTTGAACGTCTCAAGTGCGCAGCATATTTATTGCTCAGCTGGCAAGAGAAAACGGGCATATTAGGGTAAGAATCCACATCATACTATTTTGTCTTTTCAATTAATAGTCATTGCACTTGTACCCCAAGCATACATAGAAATATATATATATATATATATATATATATATATATATATATTATCGTGTAATTAAGGGGTCATTGGGATATATATATATATAAGGGCACAAGTGAACTCATAGGTTAAGGGCTTTTGAATAAGATAAAATAAATTTATTCAGTTAGAGAGTTGGGATATTTTTAACAATTATTTTTTTAGCTTAAGCAGTGTATAATAATGTAGGGTCAATTTAATTTAGCCAAGGTAATGTAACATAATACTTGTGTAAATATAGGGCATAATAAATAATAATTGGGGTAAAATCATTCTAACGTATTTAAATTTGTAGTAGTGTTATATGACAATCAAAAAGCGTGAAGCAGGTGTTAAAATAACATTTCTATTTTCAAACGTAAAATCCAACACGTTTAAAATAAAACGAGTGGAGATAATATTTCTCGGTAAGCTTGGCAACAAACAAACTTTAATGTGTTATTGGAAAAGAACAGCCGTTGCAGTATAGGAAAGAACCAAGAAAAGACCAAGACAGAATAAAAATTTATTGAGTACAAGAGATATGTGTATACTTAATTCAGAAGACAGTATAGTAGAGAGACCTAAATAAAATCAATAATTTCAAGGATATTTAGAAGCATACACGCGCCTGTTAAAAAGTGGGAGAATGGAACCAAGCAAGGTGATTGGTGTAAATTGTATAAGCTGGTGGAGGCATATGTGTGAGATAAAGCTATAGATACAAGAGAGATGAGAGATGTTCGTTCAAGTTGGAGGCGTAGACAAATGGAAATGTAGAGGCTAAATTAGAAAGGCAGTTGACAGTTTGAAGCGATTTACCAAGTATTGTTATGTTCGTTATGAAAATTCACGAGAATCCAAGGTTCGTTAGGGGTTTTTCGCTGGAACAATGGACGCTTAGAAAAGAATTTCAAGAATTATAGGAACAGTTATACAAGCGTACGTGCTAATTTAAAATAGGGGGCGAATTTTACTTATTTAATCACTGGCAGAGAGAGGCCGAGCTCTCTTTCGTTTTGATTTCATCCATCATTGGTGATGGGGGGGCATGATTCCAGAGACGTTCCAGAGCTTAACTACACAGTATTATGGCGCCCAACGTGTGGCTCGATTTTCATAGTATTGTAGTTTCCCAACGGAGGGGCTCGAGTAGTAAGAGCCTAAGCTCACAGTATATATATATATATATATATATATATATATTATAGTGGTTTTAAAGGGTTAAAAGTAAATATAAACGAAGCAATTTCAAAACACCCTGTATAAAGGAACAACCAGAATTTACGGGCGAAATTTATTCCAGTTAATTCATTTTTAAGTAACAGGTATTAACAAAATTTTACTAAATAATAATTAAAATTTAATAGGTTTGCAAAGGAAATGGAATGTTGGAAACCAATGTCATTAGTTTATTAATTTAGTTGATTTTAATTGAACGATTATTGACGTATAATATGCATAAAAGCGTGTAAAAATCCAATAACACCAAGGTGACACGCGTTGCTAACAAACAAATATATCGGTGGGGTAGAAATACGTCAAACTCCAACTCGTAGAAGTGTTGTATTAAAGCGTCAGTTAATTAAACACCTGCGTGTTTTATAAATGTGAGATTCTACGTAATTTTTAAAGATAAAGCTACAAGTTCAAAGAATATTCGTAAACCGTCGCATCTATTCGTAGTAAAAACTAACTAGGGGTTATTTAAATCACGTAAGCAGTCCACGTGGGGTTAGATAGCAGATGGTCAAGAATATCGATTTTCTACCACTCAAATCAGGTTAGAAAGAGACGTAGAAAACGCATAAGCAAGAGACAATGGTAGTATAGGAGGGACTTATAGGACGTCAGTAAATATACGATTGGTCGATACTTGTTAGTTAGACGTGAAACAGATACGAGCATAGTGTATATTGATTTTCAGAGAATATCATAACGACGCGCTGAAATTCGCGGACTTAGAAAACGGTTGAGCTCGAAATTTTAAGAAAGTGTTGTTGTAGATGGGGATTTCGAATGAAATTGCGGCCAGGATGTGGCAGCCTAAGTGTATAAATGTTTTTGGAAGAGGTGGTGAAAGCCCTTAAATATTTCGATCGCTTCAAACGACGTATGAAAGTTAACACGAGTTGTAAGTATTATAAAATCTTTTAAATTATATTGCTCGGTGTTAGCCTCTTAATTTGTACGCAGTTAGTGTGCCGAGATTACATTCTTTAATTGAGGTATCACCTATAATTTTTAACCAACTCGTGTCGGGACATTAAGTAACGTGGTTTGGAGTAGCTAATTGTGGAAGACGTATGTTTAAATTGGATTTGGAATTGTTTTACACCGTGGAGGCGGCGTCGGAGGATCGGCTTAGATGGAGTTCGTCTAGTAACAGCGAGAAACGGCTTGCAGACCAGATAGAAGAAATACATGGCATCATCTACGGAGCGGAGATCGTCTAGAAATTTCTAGGAAACGATTTGAAATTGTGATTCTTATAAACTGTGAATATTGGGTGACGTATGAGAGTGTTTTTCAAGGTAGTGTGGATTATTTACGTATTGAACATAATACGTGTAAATAACTTTATTATGGTGTTTAACTAGAAATTTGAAGGTGTCTATAAAGCTTTCTAACGTTCCATCAGAACGTGAAATTTTTGTGAAGAGTACATGGCTTTGTTTTTTTAATGCAAAGTAGAAGGGCATACATTATGTAGAATTAGTTGGGTTATCATGAGCTCACCATACCGCATAGTTTACCTTCTTTGAATTTATCAACAGAATAAAGAGGGCTTCGTAGAATATAGTTTCCAACCGTCAGTTGCTTCGACTAACAAACTAACGAAGTTTCTTAAAGGGCGGAAGAGATGCACGATCAATAATATGCTACAGATAGGAAAGGATATAAAAGCATTGATATTCAAAACGCACGTACTCAATCCACGTGGAGTCAAGTGACGCCGTCAGCAATATCGATTTTCTATAACTCAAGTGGGATTAGAACGCGACATAAAATATGCATAAGACAGGAATAAAAATATTACAGGCGGAGTTATATGACGACACAGGACTGTATTATTGGTTGAAACAGATAGTTTTACAACGGACGAACATGCGACAGGTGAAAGAGGTTTATCGGAGTATATAGCGCATGCACGAGGTGTATTTCTTGGAGCTTTAAGGCGGTTAGATTAAAATTTGCAGAAATGTGATTGTAAAATAAGTATTTCGCGTAAAGTGGGGCACAGTGGTGGCTTTTTAAGGATATAAATAGTCGGAAAGAATGGGGCTCGTCCTATTTTGATTTTCGTTTATTCTGTTTGTATTTTTATCTCTTTAGACTACGTATAATAATCAACCGACGTTATGGTAGAGTCTTGTGAGTATTGAAAAATTGTATAATTCAGTAAAAATAGTATTAGCACTTACAACGTGGTGGGTTGGGGCCTTGTAGTTGTTGACGTGTGTAGTGTCGAGTGAATTGAATTAACCGAGGCCCGACTGATACCATAACAAGCTAATAAATCAATAAACAAAAGTATAATGTACGTGAATTTGTATGCAGTGATGGAATAGTAATTGGTAGCAAGGAGCTCGGCGTATACTGAGGTTATCATCTATCTGGAGGATCAAAACGCATAATCACGAAGCCAAGGGGTTCTGGATATCATCATCCAAGGAGGTGGATGGCTTGAAGTATTTTCCAGGTAACTCATTTGTATTTTCTGTTATCTGATAAACGTTTGGAATTATTTGTGATGTGTGAGTGAACATTGGGGTTATTTATGGTTATTTAACGTATCGGAAAAAATACGTGTACTTGACAGTTATTAGGGTATTTTAAATATTGAAAAAAAAGGTGTATGTAAAGCTTACTAAATTTCATTATGAATTTAAATTGGATTGTTAAGGGTACATGGGTTTGTTAGTTTTGTGGTAATTTTATGCAAGGTAAAAGGCATACATTAATAAACTAGGTTATTATGAGCTCACCATTCTCCAGTGTGCAATAAATACAGGGTATTAATTGGGATCCATCTACTCCAATTGTATTAAATGTGTTTATAAATAAAATTTTAAAACAAGGACTTTACAAAAATATCACTTATTGAATTGTAACCAAACTGTATATATCTGTGAATAATTGTTTGTAAATAGCGGTAAATAAAGATTGTATGATTGTTGTATTATTTGATGATTTTATTGAATGGAGTATGAGTGGTAAGAAAGAATGATTGTAATTTTAGGTATCCGAGCAGAGGCACAGCTGAGCTAGCCAGGGAAGCTGCTGAAGATATTTTGGAAGCAGAAATAAGGGTAAGAAATTTTTTTTGTTGTGAACTTTTTATTTTGAAAAATATTTAATGACTCACTCTCGATTTTTAAACTTTGACCCCGACCACAGCAATTTTATGACGGCCCAACGTTAGAACGAATGATTTTTAAGGAGTTCCAGAGACTGACCCCGACCACAGCAATCTTATGGCGCCCAATTCGTGAGACGAGAATTTTGTAAGTTCCACAGCAATATATATATTGCTGTGATTCCTCATATTTATCCTATATCTAGGTACTGGCCCTTTTAAAAAAAACATTCGAGCCCCACAGTTTGGGCGTCAAGAATGCTGTGAAACCTTTAAATCACCTGGTCCGTTGATTCCTTCTGTTAATCGCCTCGGCTGCTCTTCTAGATAACTTCCATTCTCAATCATAAAAATTAAACAACACATTCCTACCACAAACATCAACGTTAACTCTATTTACATCAATATTCAGAATACATTAAATTTTCAAATTAAATTTGAACATAAAATTCAGTTTTAAAAGAATTTCCGGATTAATTTTATTATCATTTTACTGTGCATCCAAAATTAAAGTCCTTGTTGGATGCCTACTAATTAATATAACAAGATAAGCAGACCGGAGTCTGAGTATAAAGGAGCATCTACCACCCTTTACGTTAATTAACCAGGTTTGTCTAATTGAGCTCAAAGACCTACCCAAAGTTTCATCCTATTCCCGAACATCAAAACAAAATACCCCTTTTTACTTAAACAAGCAAATTTCATCTTAAAATTAAATTTTATGGTTAGAAAAATTCCACTAATGTCCATTTAAAGTAAATCAATTATAAAGTCATTCAATACACACAAAAATGTCAAACAAAATAGTACAATTTACCTGAAGGTTATTGTCCTCGTAGCTTCAGTGTAATCGTCCCTTTGTAAATCACACCATTCCAACCGGATTCTATTTACAGCTTCAAGTTGTCAACGCTTTAAAATGTTCTCCATCACCATTAATTTAAAGTTGTTTCTAGGCTTTTCCGGAACTCATCTGTGTATATCTGCCTCTGGTTCAGTGGATGCAGACACATTTACGAACCATTTAGTCATTAACACCCCGCAAAATAGCAAAGAAATTCATACTTCCTTTTACCAATATTACCAATATACGCCAAAACTGCCTACTTTTGGGTATACATTTGTCGTTGTAAATTTTACTAATTGGTACCGTGATAATAAACTTTTATTACCTTGTATCTAAGTGCACTGAAGTACATTCATGTTAGCACGTAAAATAACCAACTATTTTGAGTCACTAAAATATACTAGCACACTTTAAATTATTTAATCAAACTAAAATGCACTGTTTAATATCAAGTCGCGGATGCACGAGCTTTTAACGCATCGAATCGTCGAAAGTCTAAGAGTCTAAGAGAGCGAAACACATATTCCCGCCTGTATATATAGCGAATAGCCGACACGTCGCTTTGTTCCCTAAAACGGGTAATTCCAACGAATTCCTCATTCTACGTTCCCAGTCTGTAGCCTGCACGTCGATTTTTATGAATTTAGTACTCACCCCATTGAGATCTCAGAAAATTTCAACACGGCCCGCAAAGTTGTCCGAGAAAAACTAATTACTTTTATACATAAATTGTTGTTCTACCTCTGATATATGCATCCTATTTTTAACCAATCGCAACCCCTTGACGTTGCTTAAATCCCGCCCTTTACAATATGTGTCTTTGCTTGACGCATTTTCTCTTTCCTTTTCTAACCTGTTCGTATTGGTGCAAATTTATATTCTTTATTATCGATTATATTTTAGTCCACGCGGACTGTTATCTGGGTTTAATAAACCCGTATCGCACATTCTCGTGAATACTAAGTCCCGGTTTCTCCAAGATTCTTTGAAACATTAATTATTTGCCAAATTTACGCAGAATGAGCTTTTTAAAAATACGCAGGTGTTCTGTATTTCCTGCTAAAGCATCTGCTCGTTTCCAATATCCTTAGAATCAACATGTTTATCCAAACAAATTAACTTGAAATTGCCTTTTAAAACACGCAGGGGTGTTCAAACGTAACATTTTAAATAACCTTCCTACGATTTGACTATTATTGGGTTTTCACAAGCTTCTATAGGTATTATGTTATTAACGGTTTAATTAACTCCAATTAAATTGATTTCTATCCTTTCATTTTTAGCGAATACAACTTAAATATTACTTATTATATGTACACTTTGTTTTACTACCGGTTACTTAAAATAGGGTTAATTAATATAAACTTTGCACGTAATTTCCATTTGTTTAGGAATAATTAAATTATCCACTGCGCTTTTCAATACTGCTTCTTTTGATGTAAAGCGTCTTATAGATAATTTAAATTTCTTATTTTACTGAAACGACCGAGTTTATTTATGCTTCAAGGTTTTAATAAAGCGTATTATTTAATGAAATTCCTTATACACGGTAATTAAAATTATTTGATTTGATTATTTAATTTTCTACCCTGGTCTAAATATGAGTAATATATATATATATATATATATATATATATATACATATATTGCTGTGATAAGAAGGTAATTTAAGGGTATATTAAGTCATAGGGGTCGTAATATACATGTAAATATTATTAACGTTTAAAAAAACAAACAATTCCATCATTAAATGGGAGAAATCGACAATTTTGCATAAAGTCAATAGCGAGCACACTGTATACAACTCATAACTAATTTTAATTCATAAAAGGAAGCTCCTTCTTCAATAACCAGATTCAATTTAGCAAGAATATTAACGCGTACATCGTATAATACGTTTCAAATTAAATATACATGTCTAAGACCGAAAAGAAAGACGCAAAAATAACGTTTTAAACATAACAAGTTTTATGAAAATAAATACGCAATCGGTGAAGGTAAACAACCTGGCATACTAGCTACAATATAAGCTCATTTAAAATATTAACGCATAAACGCTTTCAAATACGTCATAATGGAAAAGAGGTTACGTGATCTGCAACTTTGTAAACCCACATAAAATCCCACATATTTGGATTTTTAAATAACAAACAACAGACGTTCGGTAACATGATAAAAATTTGAATAACAGCAAACACAAATATAAGGACGTGACAGAATGTAATATAAACTTGAATTTTCTGAGGAATATGTTATATAAAATAAACGCTTACGTGTGAAATGAACGATTTAACAAGAGTCGGCAGGAAATTTGTAGATAATCCAAGGCCTGCAATGATAGCGCAAAGTGCAACGCCTTAATCAACAAACACGCGAGGAAAACCAATAGGACAAATAAGAGGTGGAGTCTTTATAAATAACGCGGACTTCGTAAACAACCAGTATCTCTGTGACCAAGGCACCAAACACGTCAGTTAAAAGTAGAATATTACGCAAAGTGAACTTAGTAAAAATAAATAATTTAGTGATATAAAAGTAAAAATTCAAGTGCCAATAAATACAACAGAGGTGGTCGTTTACTTTCAAAATTAAATTTAATTCTAATATTTAAGGATTTAGGGCTTCAAGTAACTCTAAGGAACTTCAAGTAACTTCAAGTCATTTCTAGTAACTACAAGTAATTCTAATAATTAAAATAAAACTAAACACAATCTAGAAGGGAAAATTCAAGCAAATTTAATTAATCATTCAAGCTAAGAATCAAATTGACAGGGAGAAGTTGTATTAGAGAATCAAATTGGAATCAATCCAGGAATGCTGACAATCCACATACAGAGGCAGTTCTAAGAAATAAGCAGGAAAAACGCAGCTCAGAGATATATTATCCTTTATTAACATAAAACTGTATATCAATTTTTAACATTTGCTATTATTTATATCGAAGTAATTGTAAGGGTCATCAAAAATCTTTTGAGAATTTATGTAAATAGAAAGAAGGTCATTTGAACGTTCAAAAGTGCTATAAATTACAGTGTTTTTTTTTGCTGGCTTTAAAGGAGTATAATTTTGGTGTAATCAGATAAATATCAATATTTCATTCAAGGGTTAATTTTTGAATACAAAATCAAAGTAAAACGTTATTAAAATACAAAGTGTACATATTCTCGATTATTATACAAATTTTGGTTACTTTCGTTTTCATTATTCTAACAGATAGGAGCTAGATATAAAGGGGGTTAAACATTCTTTATTGTCGTGTCGTTAGGCACTCTGTGTCGATTAGACTGAGCTAGCCGAGGTATAGGATTTAGAAAGCAGAGTAGAATCGAGGACGAACATAGCAATATATATACACCATGACTAGCTTTATATATACTTACATTAACAACATAGTTATTTTGACCAGTCCAGATGCTATCATGGCAATCCTTTGCACAACCATTCCTTGACGTCTTTTTGTGAGCTATACAAAACGTGCAGACTTGATGTCGAACAGAACTGGATAAAGTATCATCTAACGGTCGTTTTGGCATTTTAAGGCACGGCTGTTCAACTGGTCCTTTTAAAAAATGACAACGTTAATAAAAGTTATCTTAACAATAAGGTCTAAAATTAATATAACAACATAACCTCAACCTCTTCTGTTGTAGTTCAGATATATCCAAAAAATTTAATGAATATTATTTACAATGTCTACATTTGCCTGAAAATGGCTCTTCCTATTTTCCTAAGACTAACAAAGGGGATATACAAATTAGCATAAATTCAATACAAATGTTAACGAGCGAACAGTATGTATAACTAAAACAAAATGTTCAATTCCAAACAAAGATAACGTGTACAGTAGTTTAGCAAGAAGAAAAAACTATAATCATCAGTGCAGTTGAAAGATAGTAGTTTACTTCTTCTTCTTCAGTTACCAATGGCCTCTTGCCTTGCGGCATACAGCCAGATATAAACCGTTAAGTCTCACTATTACACTGTGGAGGGTACTAAGCTGTGTCTGGGATAATACCCATCCCCTTCACTGCTTGCTTGGGTATATTATGAGCAGGGTTGACATATATAGACAATCTTCTCACTCTGTGGCGTATCAGAGCATTAACACAAAGGATTGCGCCAGGAGAGAGGATGTGGGTATATTAGCCTAAAAAAACACTATTTTTACTACATTCTAAATTAATGTTAAATTAAAGGCAGTAGCAATAACACATGCAAAAGCTGGCAGTTATATTTATTATTGTTAATCACTAATTTATTCCCTTTTTTTTTAATTTGTTTAAAGTGTTAGATTATTTATATCAATGTATTCTAGTATGAGTTGCACGACTTTACTGTTGGGGTCAGCCAGTAGGTTATGTGTGTCTATAGGGGTTGGATTTAGTATTGCGAGTTGCTTGTACAGATTCAAATTTTGTTCTTCTCTGCTATTGCATCCAAGGAGTATATGGTTTAGGTCCCCAATATCTCCACACTCATCACATAAAGGGGTTTCTTTGAGCCCTATCCTATGCAAATGTTGGGGTGTACAGCAGTGTAATGTTCTCATTCTGCTCACTATACTCATATGTCTTCTTTTCCTTAACTATGTATCATAGACCCATGGTTTAAGGGTTGGTTCTGGTACAATTTCCAAGTATCTTTTCCCTTTATAAGTCGCAATCTCTTTATACTGAGTACACCATTGTTTCCATAATCTGTTTTTAATCCTTGGAATTATTTCACTATAGTGATTTGCTTTTTTTAAGAATGGTTCCTTCTTTACACCCTGTTTCGCTAACCTATCTGCTATTTCATTCCCATCGATACCAGCATGACTAGGCACCCATACCAATTTAATGTTTATGTTTTGCCCCTTAGCCTTTATAATAACTTCACGTATCTCAAGTATGGTTTTGTTATTGTCCTTTACCAAGCCATTCCTAGCTATTTTTTGCATTGCACTCTTGGAGTCTGTAATAATTAGTATGTTATCTTCTTCCTCGGTCAGAGTAGCTAAATCTATAGCAACTTTAATGGCATTAATTTCTGCTTCACATATGGATGTTTCATTGAATAGCTTAGTTGAGTAGCAGTAGTTGTTTTTGGGACTATATATTCCGATGCCACATTTATTATCCCCTGGTACTTTCGATGCGTCGGTGTAGTATTGCGTATAATTAGGATGGGAGCAGCAAAATTCTTTAAATTCTATATTGGCTTGGTAATTTTTGCTTATTGTAGTGTAGATTGCTTCGATTGGTAGAACTTGACTATCATATTTTGCTTCGTAGCATGGGAGGTTCTGAGTTTTTTCTACGGTGTTGTTAAACTCTAGTGCTAGGTCGATGCCGTCCATTAAAGCTGGTGTTGGTTTGCCTCTCCAATATATTGGCTTTTCATTATATATGGCATACATGTCTATCAGTAGATTGCCAATCTCAGTTTTAGTTTTTGCTAATTGTTTTAAGCAATATTTGGCACAAAGCCAGATCCTCCTAGTTGCTAGCGGGGTCTCCCCTGCTTCTGCTAGTAAGGCATTTGTTGAAGTAGATCTCATGCATTCTGTTACGACTCTTAAAGCTTGGAATTGTATTCTATCTAATTTACTCCAGTTAATCTTCGAGTGCTTATATATTGCTTGTGATCCATATTCTAGATGTGTTCTTACAATTGTTTTATAAATGTTTAGCAGTATTTTAGGGTCTGCTCCCCACCATGTCCTAGCAACTGCTCTCATTATGTTAATTCCTCTTTCCGCTTTCTTTTGCAATTAATGGTATGTTCAGTCCGTTTCATGTTTTTGTCAAAGATCACACCTAAATATTTGTAGCTTGTAACCCACTCTATTATTTGTATGTGACTTCAGGAAATTTTGTTTTTTTGTCTCTTTTTGTGAATATGATAGCTTTAGTTTTTCTGTTGATATGCTTAATTCGTGCATATCCATCCACTCGCCTATATCCGACAGGGCTAAGTCCATTTCTATTATTGCCTTGTTTGGATCTGGGTGCGAATATATCAAAACAATGTCATCTGCATATTGTAAAACTTGGATATTTTGCTTGACGCACGATCTCAATGTTAAAGTGTAAATATTAAATAAGACTGGACTTAGTGGAGAGCCTTGTGCCAGTCCTTTGTGGGCTAGCTGGGGACCTGTCATTTCCCCAGTATTAGGAGATCGAATACTTATACTTCTGTTTGTTAAGCTTTTGACTATTGTTTGTATTATGACTGTGTCTACGCCTATCTTTTTGCATTCCTGTTGTAATATATTAATGTTTACGTTGTCATATGCTCCTTTAATGTCGATAAATACACATATAGTTACCCAGTTCCTGGTGAAGGCTTTGTATATTGCTGTTGATAAATATACAATGTTGTCCATTGTGACTCTCCCTTTTCTGAATCCATTTTGTAATTCCGGATACATGTTGTTGTGCTCTAGATAATATTCTAGCCGGGTTTTGATTATGCCTTCGAATATTTTGCCGATACATGATTCCAGAATGATCGGTCTGTAGCTGTCATACTCCATCGGGTCTTTTCCTATTTTTAGAATTGGAATTATTGTTTGTGTTTTCCAGTCTTCCGGGATGCCGCTTTTGCCTTCTAATATTTGATTGAACATGTTTACCAGCTGCTCTTTAATGTTTAATGGGGTATGACTTATCATTGAGTACGTGAACTGATCTTCGCCTGGTGTAGTGTCTTTCTTTCCTTTAAGTTGCAGTTCCAGCTCATGTATGGTAATTTTATTTGTTGTTACTTTTCCAAACCCCATATCCATATCTACTTCCGCACTATTAGGTATCAGCAGGGGAGTCATTTTATCTAATAATCTTTGGATCGATCCATTCTTCTTTTTTTGTCTTATGTATTTTATCCTTTGCTTGCTGTGCATCTGCAAATTTTCTAATTACCTTCCAAATTTGGCTAATAGAAGTATTTCGATTTAAGCTTTCTGTAAATTCTATAAATCCCATTTTTTCCTCTGTCTTAGTGCTCTACGAGTTTGGGCTGCTATTGATCTATATTTAAGGAAATTTTCTTCAGAAGCACTGTTTTTATATCTCTTTAGAGCTGCACTTCTACGCTTGCATGCTACATTACACTCTTCATTCCACAGCGTTGGTTTCTTAGGATATTTACCTTTTCCGTCCCCCTTTGTTTGTGGAATTGCCAGTTCTGCAGCATTTCTTATGTTCTCAGTCCATGTTCCATATTCTTCTGTTTGTGTGCTTTCTGTTAGTGTTTGTGTGTAAATCGGCCAGTTGGCCTGGTTTGTTTTGTATCTTAACCTTGATTTACACGTAATTCTCTCGATGCTATTATGAACTATCCTGCACATGGTGATATAATGATCGCTCATTCCAACGGGATCCAATACTTCCCATTCTACATTGGTGCCAATATCGTCTGTGCATATAGTAATATCCACACAGCTTTTCCTTTGTCCTGGTCTGCTAATTCTGGTGGGTCTCCCATCGTTGACAAAAATTAGGTTGCTTTCCTCTAATGCTTCTATAAGATTTTTCCCGTTGGTATTAACCATTCCAGATCCCCATACTTGATTCTGTGCATTAAAATCTCCCATGATAATGTATGGTCTCTTAAGCTTTTTAAAAATTTTGTTATACGCCTTTCTTGAAGGATGTATGTATATCTGGCGGGCAGTATATATTTATTACTGTAATGTCATATATTTTAAGTGTCATCATTTCAAATATTGCGGGTAACTCAGGGTCATAATTTTGTATTGGAAACGGGATATCTTGGTGAATTAAGCCTGCAATACCTCCACGTCCATCTCCCCTATCCTTTCTGACACATGTGTCTCTTTTAAACATGTTTCATTTAATAGTACCACGTCTGGTTTATGCTGTCCTATTATATATTTGAGGTCTAAGTAATTGCTAATGGCACTATTTATATTCCATTGGATTATAGAGATATTATTTTTAGTATGTGCTCTCCACATCAGAGTTTTTTGAGTTCTCGTCTGCAACTTCCACTTCCATTATTTGTAGTTCATCGAGCGTGTTAATTATAAAAGTATGGGTGCCGTGACCAGGAGCCGAACCTGGGGATAGTAATTTATTTGATTAAATTTTCTATATTTTTACCACAGTTGTTGCGTGGTAGCTTGAACTATATATAATTATGTTTACAAATCTATTTTGCTATATGTTTCTGTGTTTCATTATTTAAACGTTGTTTAATGTTAGTTATGGCTCTCTTCCAAATAATGCAAAGTTATATTTGACTGAATAAAATAATCACCATGGGAATAAAGGGATTGAAAATAATGTTCAAAAAATAAGATTGAAAGGAAAAATGTTAAACCAAGTTTTTAAATATTGTTGATTTGATTACTTTGAACACAGTTGGAGGAGAGTCACCGCTAAACACATAATAGTATGTATATTTGAATGTTACATTTCGTGTGCTTAAAACCTATTTTAGATTTGTAATAAACTAAACTATCTACACATGCAACTACTGCAGCAGAGGTCTGCTTATTTACTAATTAGAACAAGCGATGATTTTTTCCCACATAAAGGCATATAAAATTTAGCACTTTTCAACAAATTACAAATTGTTATTATTTGATTCTAGGTTGAATTGGTTGGTGTGTTACGTGCCGAAAATCGGCACTAGACATTTTTAAATAAGTGTTAATATGTGAGAATTTCGCACCATAAATTTAAAAGACTTGTTGCGCTTATTTCCGTCACTTCAGAAGTGCGTTGCGCGAGATCCGCGCCGACGCGTGTGACGAAAGAGGAGTGGGGAATTTCCGAAAGACGCGTGAGGACTTGTCTCCGAAACGCGAAGAAGAGTAGTTGGTCTCGTATCTTACCGTGTCTTTTTTCTGATATGTAGGTCTCCTGTGATTCCAAAATTTATCGTGCCCTACCCTGTCTCCTTTACCTTATTTGTATCTACATATAGGAAGAAGATCAGCGAATTTGGATGCAACCTGGCTTGGGAGATCCACGACCCGAGAAAGATGAGTCAAGGCCGCCGCCATCATGACGTAATCCTGAAGGAAGCCGCCGCTATCATGGACTGATCCCGAAAGAAGCTCTACATGTTCACGTAAGTACACCTTAGGGGTCTTGTAAAATTTGTGTAATTGGTAAAAATGTGTTGCAATAATTTGCATATTGTGTGACGTCATCGAAATTTGCGCGTCGATTTTCACAAAATGTAATATCGTTACCAACTGTCCTTTGTGACGCGTGTACCGCGTCGACGGGACTATAATAATGGCGCCCAACGTGGACTCGAACCCACGACCCTGAGATTAAGAGTCTCATGCTCTACCGACTGACATAATAATGACGCATTCAACGTGGTTTTTGGTTGTAGTATTTGTTTTCTGATTGTTTTTATACTTTATAATGTATTAATTAACGATATCTATAGCTTTTTCATTAAAAAAAATTAATTATCATCATTTTAATATCTATTAACTCATAAAATTTAGGGTGGCAGCTCTGTAGTTATTGTAGAATTACCTAAAATGACATGACAGCTGTTATGATAATTTAACATAAACCGCCATATTGATTTGATTTTCATGGTATATTTTTTTAATAATGTATTGTTGGTTGAATTAATTCTCTGTAACTTTAAAAGTAGTGTGCTTCCTAACTTGAATCGTCTTAAATGAGTGCTTGGTTTGTTTTGAAATGGAATTAAAAGTGTTTTTCTTTCAGCAGTGTATATAGTATAATATAACCTCACTTACATACATGTTTGCATGATATAATTTTGAATGTAAGTATTTGTAATTATAAGTAAACAGCTTATTTTATATCCACTATGAAAAAGAAGAAAAAATCTTTTAAAAACTGCCGTCAAATGTAGTTAGAATAATCCCTTTACTTCTGAAATTTTTTTAGTCTATCTTAACTTGACTTTCAGATCAATTTTTAAAGTTGCCGTTTAAATAACACATATAATGTATCTTTCTATAATTTTGAGTGTCTTTTCATAACCTAAATAATCAATTGTAAATTACAATTACCTGCATAAATAAAAAAATTGCATCTCCAAATATAAATTTTGTAATTAACTGAGTTTTTAGTATATGTTCTAAAACATATAGTAACGTAATGTGTTATATTTGTCCCCTTAAACACTATCTTGCCCTGATACCGTCCTAAAAGTGTTTCATTAGTAATTTAAATAGTTATAACCTACAAATACCTTTATAAAGAAAATTTTGTCTTCAAATACAGTTAACGAAATTATCTAACCATATCTTTTACTTTTCAAAACGTTGTAATAAACTGGATCTCTTTATATCTGCTCCTTTAAACACTAAAATATTGAAATTGTCGTTAACGTTTTATATTTAAGCTCATTTACGATAGTTGTTGATAATTTCCGCGATATCAAAAGAATATTTTAATAATTTGGAATACTGTTCTCTTTATACATGCATCGTAGAATATTTCTTTTGTGTGGTGAGTATGATTTTGTCTTGATTGCATATTTTTTTTAGATATATCAATATTTCAACGCAGCATTTTAAAATCTATTAAGCGAAATTTACTGTCGAATTTGGTCGCCCAGCTGTATATAAGTCTAGACGAGACCCCAAGGGCCGGTCGCTCAGCTTTACGTAACTCTAGACGAGAATTTGGTTGGTAAGTTGTCGTTTTAGCAATTTGTAAATCATTTTTTTAAGAATGATGTTGAAATTTTTCTTCATTAGTTTGGGTGGAACTCAAACGAGAGTTTCTCATCCTAGTAAATATATGTGTTACAAAATATCTTTCTGTCCTTCAACAATTTTATTAGTGAATTGAGTTTGGATTACTGTTATCTCTTCACATATCGATTTAAACCACACTAGATGGCATAAAATTATCTTTAAAATCGTTCAACCCTACGTACATCTAAAAGTTTTTCACGTTTTATTTCCTTAACAATGTATCTAATGTTTTTAGTTCTCGCCATCAATTAGTTAACTTTAATTACTTATTCCTCTGTTATACAGAATATACCTTTTACACGTTTAACTTATTTACCTTAAATTAGCTATCTTTTTCCTTTTGGTTGACTTTCCCTTGAATTTACCGTTAGTTATATATCGCTTTATTCTCTAGCCCCAGTATAACTCTGTCGATTTATTTAATTAATCCTCGAACTTTTCCTACAACATATTATTTGGTTTTTAGTATTTACCTTACATCGTTTAATTGTGTGGTAATTATCATAGCTTTGGTTATAATAACTCATTGAATTTTTATGATTGGTTTTAGCTGATGTTAGAGTGGATGCTTTCTTCTTTGGGCTCACATAGGAGACGCGGCCTATGCCATTGTAAGAAATAGTTCATATTCGCAGTTGCAAAAAACTAGGATTTTCTATTCCATGTGTTTTTCCTCTGAATTATTACAGTCGCCCACATTATACTATACCATTATTTGTTTCTTTTCCTACTAAATCACCATAACTTATAAACATTTATTTCGTGTTTTTTATTGAACTTCGTGGTGAGGCGCTATCGCTTTTTATTGATATCTTATTAAATTCTCGGTTGTTTTAGCATATTGGGACAGTGTGTCTGTATTTAACTGCTTATAATTAGGCATCTTTGTGTGTTTAGGGTGTTACCGTTTAAAAAAAAACTACCTTGAAACAGTTTGTTTTTGTGTGAATGTATCTGTAGTGATACTTTTAAGTTGTTGTGTCAACTTTTGTCTGATTTTCGTATCGTAGTGGATGCACACGTTAGGAAAATGATTATACTAGTTCTCTTAAGAGTCTAGTGAATTTTTTAACTTATGATATACCTTAACTTGTCGGATGAATATCGCAGGTGGTCCTTCAGACCGATCTGTGTTTTAATAGGGACAATTCTCTACCTTCTCTCGGACGCTTGTCCAAAAACTCTACTTTTTCGTATCCTGCTGTCTGCGTTTCTGCCTTATCTTAACTTCGGTGCACCTGTTCTCGTCCTTGAACACCCGTCTGCCACATAAGAGTGATGTTCCCTCACTCCGGGCTACTGACTACATTGGCTGGTTGAGTAGTGCTTTGCTATCCACCTTTTCTGTCTCTTTAGCTCAATGCGAGCCCTTCCTCTATTTTTTTTCTACCTGGAAGTGCCTCTTATGCATTCCAAATACCTACCTCCCTCTTTCTACCGTTCCTATTTCTACTACCTTTTCATTTCCGTTAGTCACCGTGTGGTTGCGCGGAGGGTTTTCACAGACACCCGGACCACGTCTCTGGGAATTTTTCGTGAGGTCATGCGGTTCCGCTGTCAGCGCATAGGGGTGCTAACAGTGAAGGTATGTATGAGTGTGTGAATGTGTGAGTGCTATGTATCGAAATATCGTGTGGATATCGTGTGATTATATCACCGATATCAATTAACGCCGGGTGCAGGGATCCACCCAAATGCCTTTGCCGGTCCCTCATGCCGTTTATTTAAAACGGGCCTGCTTCACAGGTTGCTCTTTTTAGGGGGGTACGAGAAATTCCCATTTCACGGCTCCACGGAACCACTCTACCGTTATCTTATCTATTGTCTTTGATAATAACTTAAGCTAATATCTTTATCTTATTTATTATCTTGGATAATAACCTTAGTTTAATATCGTTATCTTACCGATTGCCTTTAGTAATAACATTAGTTTAATATCGCGTTATCTTACCTATTATCTCTAATAATAACTTCAGTTTAATATCGTGTTATCTTACCTATTACCTTTGATAATAACTTAAGCTCAATATCGATATCTTATCTATTATCTTTGATAACAACTTGAGATCTTGTTTTATCTTTTTATCTTCCTAACGTTTGGTATTTATGACCAGATGTGGGAATTATTTTTTGAATATTAAGTGAAAAAGCTAACCTGATGGTAGAAATGTAATTTGTTAGGTTAGCAATGTAAGGATTTAGTAAGGTGGTACTTTGGTAAATTTGTTGATTCACAACCATGTCATGGACAAGTTTTGATGTGTAATGTTTATTAAACCAGAGTACCAGTAACTAAAAATTTGCTAGAGTGTAGAATAACTCACTCTTATGAACATTTTTAAATTTGGGCACTTTTTTGCCAACAAAGAACAGTTTAGATGCAACGCTCATGTGCGTCTGCTCGTAAGAAACCGTAATGTTAGTTTTAGTTTTAGTACATAGGTTAGGCGACTTGTCGCATTTGTTTTAGTTTAAGTAGTGTTTCATGCTCCCCGACAAATTACGGGTAATAATTTGCATATTGTGTGACGTCATTGACAAATGGGCGCGATAATTTCCACACTATGTATTATCGTTACCAACTGTCTTTTGTGTCGCTTGTGCGGCGACGACGGGACCGTAAGAATCTATGCTCATCAAAAAGTCGTTTATATACATAGGCCCAACATTGTTTAATAAACTACCTATTAACATCAAATCTTTAAAAAAATTTACAGAATTTAAATCTGCTCTATTGTCTTTGCTGCGCAAGCGAGGTTACTATTCATTAAATGAGTTTTTAGAGGATAACTTCAAAGATTCATGATTACTTAATCAATGATCTTTTAATTTGTTACACATTTTATATATATATTGTTTTAGTTCCTTTGACGGCCTATTATTAGTAATCTGTTTATTATTTTATCGACAATATAAATTTTAAGATTGGTAGGGCAGGATAAGAAATCTTCTTCCTCTGACATTTATATGCACTCCGCATAGTTGTTATATTAGGATATTTAAAGAAGCAAATGTAAATAAGTTGTTTTTTACCATTGTATTATGGGTATGAATAAACTTACTTACTTAATTACACGGCACATTAATTTCAATACTACTGAAGAAATGAAATTGCAGTTGTTTCACGTGATCGTTCAATCAAATGCAGTATCCACGTTCATCAATAGGTGCTCTAAATGGAGGAAGGCAGTTTTCGTATTTGCTTGGATGTTGAGATTTAAGGAGAATTGTGATAAAAACCACTCAACAATATCAGGGGGTTTAAAAACGACGGAAATTAGAAGAGCCAAAAGCATTTTGTACAGGCAAAGTCAACTAGTAACCTACAGTGATGAAATTGCTATCCTTGAAAAGAATTCCAAAGGCACAGTGGAAAAGTCAAGCCTGTTGTATCAATTATCACCTTTCCTTGACGCATTCAAAGTTTTAAAGATGAAGGGATGCATAAATAGAGCACCTCAACTTACGTTTGACAGAATTAATCCAGTGTTGCTACTTCGACATCACCATGTCACGAAGCTACTTGTCTATCATTATCACGAAAAATTTCTACATGCTATCCATGAAACAGTTGTTAATGAATTGCGATAACTGTATGTAATTCCACAACTGCGGGTTGTTTTAAATCAAATTTGTACCAATTGCCAACGAGTAGCGCCAAATCTGCCGAATAAGGCTGATCATCCGAAAGCTAGATTACCTGCATATACAAGACCCTTCTCATATGTTGGCATTTATTATTTTGAACCGATTAAAGTAGTCGTAGGACGAAGCGTCAAAAAGAGATGAGGATGTTTATTTACGTGCATGACAATTAGAGTTATCCACATCGAAATCGCACACTCATTAAGTAAAGATTCTTGTATAATATGTATATGCAGTTTTATGGCCAGACGAGGTACGAGTTGTTGCCCAGACACCGACGAGGCAGCAACTCGCGTATTCCAACCACCGCCTTCGGGCGTTCAAAGGTGAGCAGCGGAAGGGTAACGTCCTGAGGGAGTTCTCCAGCTATGCGGGGTGCCGAGGAATGGGTACACAAGTAAAGTCGTCGGGGATGCACATCCGTCAGTCCTGTTTAGACGAGCTACCTGACGATGGAGAGTCCTGTGGCGAGTAGCCAGTCCTGGCAGTCGAAAACCACAGGCCAGTGGGCCCAGGATCCGGAATACTGTGTAGTAGGAGGACAACTAAGGGGAAGAACCGGGAAACTGCTCACTGCACCAAAAGAAGAGGATTCCAGGAGCAGGTCTTTTGGAATCCAGTTCAACATATTTGTTAATTTATTTATTAAGAAGATCAACCTGTTAAACATCACAAAAACCCATAGAAACAAAACATCAACAAGCCGAAAAACTCCCAAGAGTTAAATGGCCCTCAAGACGATACTGAGAGTGTCACACCAAGCTTCTGTAGTTAGACGAGGTACGCCAATATAAATTGGAACCGATAATTGCACCAATTTTATTGAAGTCCGAAAGGTGATTCATCAAATACCTCTTGATAACATTAAATGTTATTTTGACGAAATCAATTGGATCCTCAATCCTCCAGCTGCTCCGCATATGAGTGGATGCTGGGAAAGGCAGGTGCGATCAATAAAAAAATGCCAAAAAATGAGATTCTCCGATGCTACATTCTTGAAGTCGAAAGTATTATGAATTCGCGACCATTAACTTACATACCAATCCGACCAGATGAACCTGGAGCGATAACGCCAAATCATTTTTGACTCGGGACTTCAGGAAGCATCAAACTGTTTTGTGAGTTTGATGATGGCGTATTAACTCTCAAAAGAAACTACACATTCTCTTAACAAATGGTTCAGCATTTTTGGACAAGGTGACTTTGTGAATATATGCCAATACTCACTCGCCGAACAAAATTATCCAAAAGTAGTAATTACCAATGAGAAGATGAAATGACGATGTACATCAAGGATGTTGGAGATACTGAGAAACTTCTGGTCCGAGACACTGCCAGAATTGGTAACAAACTTTGGTCCCACAGTTTCAAATTCATCTGTATGATCATAGCTGGGTAAATGAGTACAAGACTAGTGCAAGGGAAAAAAGCATAATGGACTCTTTGGAGGCTCAAGTGGTGAGGTTTTCATCACCTCACTAAAATCCTACTGCGAATCCGAATTCGCGTTCGGGTTCGCTTTTGCCTGATTTTGTCTGAAACATCTTTAAATGCTTTTAGTTGTGTTTCTAAGTGTGTCTATGTGTGCGCCCGCGTGTGTACACGTGTGGGGAGAGAAAGGGAGACTTTAGCATCTTTCTATAAAAATAATTTTATCATAAATATTCTTGACTGGTTTTAGTTACACAGTTTTATATATATATATATATATATATATATATATATATATATATATATATTTATTATTTATATATATTGCTGTGTTAATTACTGTAGGAAAAATAATATACCTTAGTTATATCCCTTATATTGAGTCCCACGGTTTTGGGTGCCATTATTTCTGTGATATACGAGCCCCACAACTTGGGCGTCATAAATACTGTGTTAACTCGCCCCACGGCTTGGGCAGCCATAATTATGCTGTGATATTCGTCGCCCCTACGATTGGGTGCAATAATTGATGCTGTGATAACCCCTGTTATTCTCTCACAACCCCTTATATCACTCAAACACTTGTGAAAATGTAAATTTATAATTATCTTTTGCCTCGACTAGCTGATTCAATTAAATGAATCACTTCTATAATACACAGTATAATGATTGAATATTTACAACTCCTTTAACTATCTTCTCTCCTTTTATATCATATACATCTGTCAAATTATTAGAAATCAAGCCAGCAAAACGAGATTTTTATTACCTTTAAAGACTTATCCAAACGTTTCAAGCTGTCTGTAACTTTTCATAAAACTTTTGCAAGAAACCCCCAATTTGTCGGCTTTTACACTTTAAATTATGATTGAGATAAAACAGTTTAAAAATAAATCATATTAAAAATATTTGAGATAAAACAGTTTAAAAAATAAGTCATATCAAAATCTCTAACCTGAATAATTTTCATAGGTGCTCCCAAGAATTGAAGTCGATATCAAAATCGTTATTGGTGCGTTTATTTATCATCAATTTGCTTGACCAGGCAGCATTCTCCAAAATTGTATTTTGATCGTAGCGTCTCGTAATGTGAAGTTCTACAGGAATGGTAACATTATTTTACTTGTAATTTATGATTGTAATTTATATCGTAATTGAGATGGTAAATTCAGGTTGACATTCCGAGAGTAATTTAGATCAACCTTCAGATAGACATTCAGATCGACATTCAGATCGACCTTCAGATCGACATTCAGAGAGGAATTTAGATCGACATCCAGAGCCCTGTTTTATTTATTATTAGAAATGTTATAATTTCCTAAATCTTATTTACTTACGTCTCAGAAATACGGCATAATTTTCACAATACTACACTTTATAATTTCACTGTTAACAAATATTTATTATTCACGTAAATATTTGGCACTTTCAATTATAGTCACTGCCCAGTTTCAAAATATACTAACTTGATATTCAATTCTCCAGATATTTATAAGATCGTCCCACTCTTGTTTGTGATTCGCTGGCTTCACGTGCTAGGCGAGGACAAGTATATTATCACTTGTTATGTTTAGGAAAATTTACCAATTGTATGTGTTTTAATTGTATGACGTGGTGCTTGAAGTCACGTAATTCAATTGTTACACCTTATATTTACTTCAGGAAATTCGTACATATCGAGCACGTAGTCTTGTTTGTTAGCTTTATTCTAATCTAAATTGAATAAATTTGGTATTTGTTTATTTCCCAATAAATTGGATTTTCGAACAACTGTGATTCTCTTAGATCACGTACGCTTTTAAATAAAGCATAATTTCTGCGTGCGTTTACGATAATATCTTTACACACTATGGATGTTTATCTAGCCACTTCATGCAGGTTTTTCACTGATTTAATTTTAATGCGTTTCGATACCTTTTTAAATTCTAATCTCTGCTAGTAGCTACACTTGGATATGTGTTTTAATTGTTTGTACTGCTATATACAGTGTGCTCGCAACTAATAATTTTTATAATAACCTATTTACTCTCCTAATATCTATAATTTCGTGCTTCTGTTGCTTGGGAGTTTCCCTTGGTTATTCTACGACCCCAATGACTTAACCTACCCCTAAATTAACCCTATAATTACAGCAATATATATATATATATATAACGAGTAAGTAAATTTAACGAGTCTTAAAATAATATCAAAGAATGAAATTTAATGGCAAGTGACTCAATATTAGCCACAAGGGCATCCTGTCGACGCGTTTCGCCCTTATTGGGGCTCATCAGGACAGGAGCAAAGATGTAATATTTAACACGAACACATTATGGGAAGTACAGCATCATCTAGCCCACTGGTTACGTAAAATAATTAGTACTTTCGAACATAGTGGTAGCCCAGTTTGAATGTATACTAACTCGTCACTTCATCTTTATCGTATTTAAAGCATTACCTCCACCTGCTTTTCATTGGTTCATTCACGTGCTGGGACGACATTTTTACCGTTATCTTGTATACTTCGGGATTTTCACCAATTATTTAGTTCAAATATTCAAATGAATGCCTGGTTCGTTACGTAATACTCTCACATATTGGTAATATTTGAGAAATTCCAACAATTTCCTTTTATTAAGTCACGTATTCAAATGTTTGTTATTTATTATCTAAACTGAATAATCTGGTGCTTGTTTATTTCTACATAATATTGGATTTTTGAACAAATGTGATGCTTCCTGTCATGTAACGATTTTCTAATAATGCATAATTTACATTGCGTGTACGATGATATTTTTAACGCAATTGTTAAATATTTGTAATGCTAATTCATATAGGTTTCTCGGTGATTAAATTTTGATGCATTTTGTTGAGTTTTCAAATCTTATCTTAACTTGTAGACTACTCTTAGATATTTCTATGTTCTTATGTATTTAATCCCGCGTATTTTATATACAGTGTGCATCTCAATTAACAATATGTAGAGCGACCGATTTACTCTTATAATTTCTGGAATTATGTGCTTTTCTTGAACTGGAAGTTGTTTTTATTTATCCTATATTGCTATAATTATAGGGTAGTTTAGGGGTAGGTTAAGTCATAGGGGTCGTAGAATAAATAAAAACAACTTCCAGTTTAAGAAAAGCACATAATTCCAGAAATTATAAGAGTAAATCGGTCACTCTACATATTGTTAATTGAGAGCACACTGTATATAGAATACACGGGATTAAATGCATGAGAACATAGAAATGTCTGAGAGTAGTTTACAAGTAAAGATAAGATTTGGAAACGCAACAAATTGCATCAAGATTAAATCACCGAGAAACCTATATGAATTGGCATTACAAATATTTAACACTTGCGTTAAAAATATCATCGTACACGCAATCTAAATTATTCATTATTAGAAAATAGCACGTGACAGGAAGAAATCACATTTGTTCAAAAATCCAATAATATGTAGAAATAAACAAGCACCAGGCGATGCAGTCTTACAATTTAAAAGTTCATAATTACATCGTGCAAGCGCGGAATAAGCGACGCCACGGGCAGGTGGTAGCTCCAATCTTTATACAGATTTCGGCGCGCCCATCTGTCAATGACGTCACCAATATACTAATTAAATGCGCAATTTGCGGAAAAATATATATTAAATTAGCGAACAGATTAAGTAAATAAAGTGCTTACATAAGAAATCCGACGTCCTGCGGGGTTGAGTTAAAGTTGGCTTCTGTTGACGTCCATCAGGGCTACTGATGGTCCCTTTTAAGGCAATTAACGGAGGGAACGCCTTCCAATATGGCTGGAGCCCCTTTTAAGATAGTTAAAGATGGTGACTGCTCCGGTTAGCTGTTAGCGGAGCATGGACATCCGGCTCGTTCTAGTGTCGCGGATTACTCCAAGGTCGTATCTAATTCCTATTGTAGCGGGAACGATAAGGAAACAGGTTTATCAGGAAAAGTCAAACAAAGATAAGCAAAAGGAAATCTACATAATAAAAATGAAGATACGATACCAGACACGACCGCACTTCTCGATGTTCAAAGGCAAACGGCCACGTTACAGAGCCCATCGGGAAAAACTCCACTTTTCTGTCATTTCCCGCGTCGGCGCGAAATTATTCGCCCAACCCACTTTTGACGTGACGGAAATACGCGCACCGAGTCTTTTAAATTTTAAGGCGCGAAAACTTCCGCACATCAAAGCTAAAACTAGGGAATGTTTAGTGCCAATTTATTGGCACGTAACAGCAGTAAAGATAATAATAATTAACAAACATTCGAATACGTGACTTAATACAAGGCAAAAGTTGGAAAATCCTCAAATAATAGCACGATATGCGGGAGGCATACGTGACTGATAAGACATGCATTCGAATATTTGAACTAAATAATTGGTGAAAATTCCAAGGTATGCGAGATAAAGCCGAAGTGTCGTCCCAGAACGTAAATAGACCAATGAAAAGCAGGTGGAGGTAGGGCTTTATATACGATAATGACAAAGCGACAGAGTTAGTATACATCAAACTGGGCTACGACTATGTTCAAAAGTACTAATAATTTACGTAACCAGTGAAGCAAAATTAAAGTGAAATTAGATTTAAAAAGTGTGCGAATTTATGCAACGAAAATAAGCCGATCTATTAATAGACGTAAGTAAAACGACTTAATTAAAAATCCATTTCTAACATTAATGAACAAGGCTTTTAATACCGATATTTAAATTGGATTCTAATACCTACATTGAAATTGTGTCAATACCTACATGAAATTTGGAGTGTTTTGATGTCGCGTTTCAATTGAAGACAGTTTTAAAATCAAAGTATTCTAATTTGGACATATTCTGACTTGATACAAAACAATTCATGAGAATGCAGATCACAGACTAAGAAGGAACTACAGAACCCAATCCAGGTTAGCAATCTCAATACACTTTATTATTGAAAACTGTTTTTAATTCAATATTTATCATTTTTGTATTTGTAAGAGTCAACAAAATATAAACGGGTCACTTAACAATTTATGACAAAGGGAATAGGTATCTTGGAACGTTCGAAGGTCCCTAAATAAGTAAAAAGATAGTTTTGCTTGGTTTCAAGAGCCATAAATCTGGCATATGTAGATATTCTGTAAAAAGGAGAAAATTTTGAGAGTTGTAAATATTTAATCATTATATTGTGTATTGTAGAATTGATTTATTTAATTAAATAAGCTAGTCGGGACAGAAACCCTAATTTAACATTCCACATCAAAGGTGCTTGATTGTTCAGGGGGAATATCACAGCATTTTATGATATGCCCAATCGTAGGGCCTAATATCACAGCAATATATATATATATATATATATATATATATATATTCCGACGGTCGGCCATATTTGATTACTGAACAAAAATAACTATCGTCTAATCAATTCAACAGTTCCAAAATTAAAACAAAAAATGCACAATCGTTATTTTATTAACTTACCTGCAAGTAATTGCGTTCCAAGGTGTGAAATGTAACTAGAAGCGAGTCTAAGCGTTTCAATTTTACTTAATTTGCGATCTTTTGGTTCAGTTGGAATTAACGTACGAAGTATTGTAAATGCAGTGTTGACACTGAAAACAAAATATTATATATTAGACTTTGTTTGGAACGAAAACTAATTGAATAGGTAGATAAGCAACCTAACTTTTAGACTTAAAATCCACGATGGTGGCTGAAATTTATTATAAAAGTCCTCTTGGTTATTCAAGTCAAACTTGAAGTAGCCAATGGGGATTTTTGTAATAAATACCGCTAAAATAATTGATCAAATTTTTAAGATGCATTAGTACGAAATTTTCAGGGAATTTACTTTCAGTTGTATGAAATATATAGTCGCGATTAAATAAACCAAGTGTCTAATCCTTGAAAAAATATAATTAATAAGCTAAAAAAGTATTCCAGAGTGTGATTCTGAATATACGTAAACGATTGTGCAGCTGTTGCCTTGTATACCCAACACAACTTCCCCTGTTATAGCTACACGCGGCATATTTCGCCCGCCATTTTATAACATATACCGACCACGCTTTACGAGTGATGCAACCGCTTTATAAGCCAAATTTGCAAGCACAATTTAAATAAAATCAAATTACTCACGTGGTGGCATCCCGGAACTTCATCTCCGGGTCCAATGGTGATATGTGGGTTGAGTTACGCCATGTTGATTACCAGATTTCCATCCGTCCTTCCTTCTACTGCACTCGTAGGGGGCCAAAAGGAGATAATGTACAGGTACAGAAAAAGGTAGAGGTACAAGGAACCTACATACCTATTTCTAAAAAGAGAAAACACACCACACAGATGTTGCTTGGTTCACGTCTCGTGGCCTAGTCCCGCTTTCGACACTCGCGCACCCCTGCATTCACTCTGCGCAGGCGCGACTGTCAGCGACGACGGAAATTAGCGTTATTAATTAAAAATACGCGGCAACTAACGTGGTGCATTGCCAATTTGGCATGTATCAAGTTGTATTTGTTTTTGCTTTGCTTTGATTCGACGACTAATTTTCACTAGATATGGGGGATTCGGCGCTCCAATGATCATACTGACATAACAATGTATGTAAGTTTTCGAAGAGTTTTGGATAAACCGAGCAGCGCTATTACCCTTCACGACAAATCTGTCATTTTGTTAAGTAAATTACGTGGGGTGTATAACCAGCCTTGTGATTTCAGATTTCTACCACCCGAATGATTGACTGGTGCATTTTGAGCATGTAAACCAGTTCATTTTCGTACCATTGGCCGTTCGAAATCCTTCAACTAATAAATCCACAAAAGATATTGTTCTTGACAAAACTATTTTATTTGCATTACAAGTACATGAAGAATATATGATGATAGGACACCATGTAGAAAACAAACTACAAAAGAACGAAAGAGTAATCATGGTTAGATTAGAATCTAAACCGGGCAAATACAGTAATAATACAAGTATACATGCCCACCTCTAGCTACAGTGACTAAGACGTAGAAACGATCTACAAAGATATCGAAGACTACTAAATTACGTACAGTGCCACCAAGTAAACAAAAGACCTGGAGAATATATGAACTAATTTCCAACAAACAAGATATGGAACCAATCAGAAAGCGATTTGTTTCAAAGTACACTGCGGGAAAAAGCATTTTTAAACAAATTTAAAATTCCATAGTGTGTATTATGTCATGTCATTGTTAATTAAATCTTCTAAAATTATTAAAGATAAAAAAAACAATAATGACATTAATGTTTGTTGCAATTTCCCGCGTTTCACAATATTGCGCAATCGTTTAATATGACATGATTACGCGGCAAATTGTATCAAATACCAAACACGTTTAAAAGTGATACAATTCTTAACTTACAATATAAATAAAGCAATGTACTCACTTAAAACGTGCCCTGCAGTTATATCCCAGGGCCATCTCCTCGTTTTTTGCGTGTGGGTCGGCTACGCCATTGTTGTTTCAGATTTCATTTGCCCATCCCCTATCCTTGTAGGAGGGCGGCAAGGATAACCAGGTAGAAAGAACGACAAAAGGTAATATATAAGGAATCTACCACCTGAAAACAGAAAAGACACACCACGACACAGGGAGCTAAATTCGGTCGTAGTATAATGACGTCGTATTACCCATCGCGCACTTGCGCCACTCACTCACGTAAGTCTGCATTAAAATGTTAATATACCGGAAATTTTCCAATATGGGGTATTAAAAGTACCCTAAACCTAATTAATACAATCAATGTTGCAGCTTTATAAAAAAAACGTAACAATCGCCTTAAAGCTTAAAAAGAAAAACAAAAAAAAGAAAGTCTTACATTCACGGACAACTTAAATTACAATTGTCTATAGGCGCCACCTGGTTTTTTAAACCGTAGCAAAAATTGAGATACCAGAAAACGGAAATGAGCAGCTACCCGCACAGATCTTGTTTGTCACAGCAACAACCGCACAAATTTTATCGGAAGCATGAGACTCGCATACTTACGACCGGGTTTACTACACGAACCACAACTTTGTGTGCTTTTCACGTAAGTCTGCATTAAAATGTTAATATACCGGAAATTTTCCAATATGGTGTTTTAAAAGTCCCCTAAACCTAATTAATACAATCAATGTTGCAGCTTTATAAAAAACGTAACAATTGCCTTAAAGCTTAAAAAGAAGAACAAAAAAAAAGAAAGTCTTACATTCACGGAAAACTTAAATTACAATTATCTATAGGCGCCACCTGGTTTTTTTAACCGTAGCAAAAATTGAGATACTTACGACCGGGTTTACTACACGAACAACAACTTTGTGTGCTTTTCACGTAAGTCTGCATTAAAATGTGAATATACCGGAAATTTTCCAATATGGTGTTTTAAAAGTCCCCTAAACCTAATTAATACAATCAATGTTGCAGCTTTATAAAAACGTAACAATTGCCTTAAAGCTTAAAAGAAGAACAAAAAAAGAAAGTCTTACATTCACGGAAAACTTAAATTACAATTGTCTATAGGCGCCACCTGGTTTTTTTAACCGTAGTAAAAATTGAGATACCAGGAAACGGAAATGAGCAGCTACCCGCACAGATCTTGTTTGTCGCAGCAACAACCGCACAAATTTTATCGGAAGCATGAGACTCGCATACTTACGACCGGGTTTACTACACGAACAACAACTTTGTGTGCTTTTCACGTAAGTCTGCATTAAAATGTGAATATACCGGAAATTTTCCAATATGGTGTTTTAAAAGTCCCCTAAACCTAATTAATACAATCAATGTTGCAGCTTTATAAAAAACGTAACAATTGCTTTAAAGCTTAAAAAGAAGAACAAAAAAAAAGAAAGTCTTACATTCACGGAAAACTTAAATTACAATTGTCTATAGGCGCCACCTGGTTTTTTTAACCGTAGCAAAAATTGAGATACCAGGAAACGGAAATAAGCAGCTACCCGCACAGATCTTGTTTGTCGCAGCAACAACCGCACAAATTTTATCGGAAGCATGAGACTCGCATACTTACGACCGGGTTTACTACACGAACAACAATTTGTGTGCTTTTCACGTAAGTCTGCATTAAAATGTTAATATACCGGAAATTTTCCAATATGGTGTTTTAAAAATCCTCTAAACCTAATTAATACAATCAATGTTGCAGTTTTTTTAAAAACGTAACAATCGCCTTAAAGCTTAAAAAGAAGAACAAAAAAAAGAAAGTCTTACATTCACGGAAAACTTAAATTACAATTGTCTATAGGCGCGCCCTGGTTTTTTAAACCGTACCAAAAATTGAGATACCAGGAAACGGAAATAAGCAGCCACCCGCACAGATCTTGTTTGTCGCAGCAACAACCGCACAAATTTTATCGGAGGCATGAGACTCGCATACTTACCACCGGGTTTACTACGCGAACCACAACTTTGTCTGGTTTTCGCGTAAGTCTGCATTAAAATGTTAATATACCGGAAATTTTCCAATATGGGGTTTTAAAAGTCCCCTAAACCTAATTAATACAATCAATGTTGCAGCTTTATAAAAAAAACGTAACAATCGCCTTAAAGCTTAAAAAGAAGTACAAAAAAAAGAAAGTCTTACATTCACGGACAACTTAAATTACAATTGTCTATAGGCGCCACCTGGTTTTTTAAACCGTAGCAAAAATTGAGATACCAGAAAACGGAAATGAGCAGCTACCCGCACAGATCTTGTTTGTCGCAGCAACAACCGCACAAATTTTATCGGAAGCATGAGACTCGCATACTTACGACCAGGTTTACTACACGAACAACAACTTTGTGTGATTTTCACGTAAGTCTGCATTAAAATGTTAATATACCGGAAATTTTCCAATGTGGTGTTTTAAAAATCTTCTAAACCTAATTAATACAATCAATGTTGCAGTTTTTTTAAAAACGTAACAATCGCCTTAAAGCTTAAAAAGAAGAACAAAAAAAAAGAAAGTCTTACATTCACGGAAAACTTAAATTACAATTGTCTATAGGCGCGCCCTGGTTTTTTAAACCGTACCAAAAATTGAGATACCAGGAAACGGAAATAAGCAGCCACCCGCACAGATCTTGTTTGTCGCAGCAACAACCGCACAAATTTTATCGGAGGCATGAGACTCGCATACTTACCACCGGGTTTACTACGCGAACCACAACTTTGTCTGGTTTTCGCGTAAGTCTGCATTAAAATGTTAATATACCGGAAATTTTCCAATATGGGGTTTTAAAAGTCCCCTAAACCTAATTAATACAATCAATGTTGCAGCTTTATAAAAAAAAACGTAACAATCGCCTTAAAGCTTAAAAAGAAGAACAAAAAGAAGAAAGTCTTACATTCACGGACAACTTAAATTACAATTGTCTATTAGCGCCACCTGGTTTTTTAAACCGTAGCAAAAATTGAGATACCAGAAAACGGAAATGAGCAGCTACCCGCACAGATCTTGTTTGTCGCAGCAACAACCGCACAAATTTTATCGGAAGCATGAGACTCGCATACTTACGACCGGGTTTACTACACGAACAACAACTTTGTGTGATTTTCACGTAAGTCTGCATTAAAATGTTAATATAGCGGAAATTTTCCAATATGGTGTTTTAAAAATCTTCTAAACCTAATTAATACAATCAATGTTGCACCTTTATAAAAAAAGTAACAATAGCCTTAAAGCTTAAAAAGAAGAAAAAAAAAAGAAAGTCTTACATTCACGGACAACTTAAATTACAATTGTCTATAGGCGCCACCTGGTTTTTTAAACCGTAGCAAAAATTGAGATACCAGGAAACGGAAATGAGCAGCCACCCGCACAGATCTTGTTTGTCGCAGCAACAACCGCACAAATTTTATCGGAGGCATGAGACTCGCATACTTACCACCGGGTTTACTACGCGAACCACAACTTTGTCTGGTTTTCGCGTAAGTCTGCATTAAAATGTTAATATACCGGAAATTTTCCAATATGGGGTTTTAAAAGTCCCCTAAACCTAATTAATACAATCAATGTTGTAGCTTTATAAAAAAAACGTAACAATCGCCTTAAAGCTTAAAAAAAGAACAAAAAAAAGAAAGTCTTACATTCACGGACAACTTAAATTACAATTGTCTATAGGCGCCACCTGGTTTTTTAAACCGTAGCAAAAATTGAGATACCAGAAAACGGAAATGAGCAGCTACCCGCACAGATCTTGTTTGTCGCAGCAACAACCGCACAAATTTTATCGGAAGCATGAGACTCGCATACTTACGACCGGGTTTACTACACGAACAACAACTTTGTGTGCTTTTCACGTAAGTCTGCATTAAAATGTGAATATACCGGAAATTTTCCAATATGGTGTTTTAAAAGTCCCCTAAACCTAATTAATACAATCAATGTTGCAGCTTTATAAAAAACGTAACAATTGCCTTAAAGCTTAAAAAGAAGAACAAAAAAAAAGAAAGTCTTACATTCACGGAAAACTTAAATTACAATTATCTATAGGCGCCACCTGGTTTTTTTAACCGTAGCAAAAATTGAGATACTTACGACCGGGTTTACTACACGAACAACAACTTTGTGTGCTTTTCACGTAAGTCTGCATTAAAATGTGAATATACCGGAAATTTTCCAATATGGTGTTTTAAAAGTCCCCTAAACCTAATTAATACAATCAATGTTGCAGCTTTATAAAAAACGTAACAATTGCCTTAAAGCTTAAAAAGAAGAACAAAAAAAAAGAAAGTCTTACATTCACGGAAAACTTAAATTACAATTGTCTATAGGCGCCACCTGGTTTTTTTAACCGTAGTAAAAATTGAGATACCAGGAAACGGAAATGAGCAGCTACCCGCACAGATCTTGTTTGTCGCAGCAACAACCGCACAAATTTTATCGGAAGCATGAGACTCGCATACTTACGACCGGGTTTACTACACGAACCACAACTTTGTGTGCTTTTCACGTAAGTCTGCATTAAAATGTTAATATACCGGAAATTTTCCAATATGGTGTTTTAAAAATCCTCTAAACCTAATTAATACAATCAATGTTGCAGTTTTATAAAAAAAACGTAACAATCGCCTTAAAGCTTAAAAAAAAGAACAAAAAAAAGAAAGTCTTACATTCACGGAAAACTTAAATTACAATTGTCTATAGGCGCCACCTGGTTTTTTTAACCGTAGCAAAAATTGAGATACCAGGAAACGGAAATGAGCAGCTACCCGCACAGATCTTGTTTGTCGCAGCAACAACCGCACAAATTTTATCGGAAGCATGAGACTCGCATACTTACGACCGGGTTTACTACACGAACCACAACTTTGTGTGCTTTTCACGTAAGTCTGCATTAAAATGTTAATATACCGGAAATTTTCCAATATGGTGTTTTAAAAATCCTCTAAACCTAATTAATACAATCAATGTTGCAGTTTTATAAAAAAAACGTAACAATCGCCTTAAAGCTTAAAAAAAAGAACAAAAAAAAGAAAGTCTTACATTCACGGAAAACTTAAATTACAATTGTCTATAGGCGCCACCTGGTTTTTTAAACCGTAGCAAAAATTGAGATACCAGAAAACGGAAATGAGCAGCTACCCGTACAGATCTTGTTTGTCGCAGCAACAACCGCACAAATTTTATCGGAAGCATGAGACTCGCATACTTACGACCGGGTTTACTACACGAACCACAACTTTGTGTGCTTTTCACGTAAGTCTGCATTAAAATGTTAATATACCGGAAATTTTCCAATATGGTGTTTTAAAAATCCTCTAAACCTAATTAATACAATCAATGTTGCAGTTTTATAAAAAAAACGTAACAATCGCCTTAAAGCTTAAAAAAAAGAACAAAAAAGAAAGTCTTACATTCACGGAAAACTTAAATTACAATTGTCTATAGGCGCCACCTGGTTTTTTTAACCGTAGCAAAAATTGAGATACCAGAAAACGGAAATGAGCAGCTACCCGTACAGATCTTGTTTGTCGCAGCAACAACCGCACAAATTTTATCGGAAGCATGAGACTCGCATACTTACGACCGGGTTTACTACACGAACAACAACTTTGTGTGCTTTTCACGTAAGTCTGCATTAAAATGTTAATATACCGGAAATTTTCCAATATGGTGTTTTAAAAATCCTCTAAACCTAATTAATACAATCAATGTTGCAGCTTTATAAAAAAAATGTAACAATCGCCTTAAAGCTTAAAGGAAAGAACAAAAAAAAAGAAAGTCTTACATTCACGGAAAACTTAAATTACAATTGTCTATAGGCGCCACCTGGTTTTTTAAACCGTAGCAAAAATTGAGATACCAGGAAACGGAAATGAGCAGCCACCCGCACAGATCTTGTTTGTCGCAGCAACAACCGCACAAATTTTGTCGCAAGCATGAGACTTAACTTGAACCTAATCTAAATATAAAAGTTATTTTCACATTCACATAGTGAATGTGTGCAGATTTACATCTGTCTCTTTAACGACATTCTCTAAAGCTAAACAAATTTTTACTGGCTTTAACAGGATAAGGCAAAATATGATGCAGCAGCGAAAACGTTAAGTTAACAAATTATCCAGTACTGCTGCATTAACAAACATAATTTCTTAACCCTAACGTATCAAATACAATTTTAACGTGCAGGTTTGCTTCTTCGCCTTACAATAATAAATTCTACCTTTGGTCATAAATACCAAGGATTCGGAACAATAAATTGATAAAATAATTTAAGGCAATTCATTCTGAGAAAGATATAGACAATGTATTTACTTAATGGAAAGGCAAGGTAAAAACAACGCCTCCGAGACAATTGCAGAGATAAAGATAAATATGTAACCATCTATAGGTTAGAGTATTATTTACGATACGGTAGGATCTCTAAGATATTTTTGGAAAAAGATAACGAACCAATTATGGTCAAATATTAACGAAGCAAAATAGGCTCCTTAAGACAACCTAGTGTATATTGGTCTTTCGAACCGGATATAAGTTAATTTTTTTTTTGTTTTTTGCTTTTCTTTAAGTTTTCTCAAACGAAGTTTTCTGTTTTTGCTTTTTGTTAGTACTGTACTGCGTGCTTCTTTGCTTTTGTTTTCCTAACCCGACCTTTTAATTTTGTTGGGGGGGATTTGTTACGTCCACTTTCCGACGGCGTACTAAACCTTACGCCATTTTATTTAATTATTCATTCGCATAGATTCCGCTTTTGTTACTCATACACCATCCTGTATATTAGACATTTTTTAGTACTTCGATTTTTAAGGATATTTTGTAAAAAAAAATTATCAAGAATATATTTATTATTTTGTGAAAATTTTTGTACTGAAAATCCTTTAGGATATTTAGGGAAAAAAATGTTTACTCGCAGGTTGGGGTTTTCATTTTCTTTTGTAACATGTTTTTCTAATTAGAGTTTTTTAATGTTTTTGTTTCTTAGTATGGTATTAATTAGACGTTTATAGATTGTAAATATTGTCTCGGTTGGCATCCTCTGCAGTCTTGTAAAATCCCGCCTACTCGCCGATTGAGCCCGGTCATTCTTTCATTCTCCCTCCCGTTTACGTCTAGGTTCGTAGCATAAATTTTGGCGCCCAACGTGATCTCGATTTTTTTTCTGCCTATTTCCTACATTACCCGCTTTTCTCAACCTCGATATCCTATAGTCAACATTTCATTCCGACAATATCCTTCGTGAAACCAGTTTTGTTCCTTTAATTAATGTCTATTATCTGACAGTTAATATTGTTTCTTTTTCTATCCTTGACTCTCCTATAACCGATACAAAAAGCAAAATGGTTCTTTCCATAACGCATTCTGAGTTTCCTAAACCACAACAACCACCAGTATCTCCACATTCGCCACCACCTCCAGAACCGCGTGCTACAATTACTATATCCCCTCTTAATCCTGTTTGCCGGGAAAATGTCCGCTCAACACTACCTCCTACTCCAGTCACTCAACCCACGAAATCGGTTAACGGGAGAAATAATTAGGCAGAAATTATTCGCAGATTCAGAATCTAAAGACGTATGTTGTCGAAATCCTAACATTCTTGACCTCACTTCGTTTTCCTGCTGGCAACGCAAACGTTTTAAGCCCCATTACCAGTCCTCTGCGTCCCCAATTTCTACCCTTAATCCGCCTTTCCTTAGTGTGGGTACAAGATTAGAATATTCCCACGGTACAACCTGCCTGTCGTAAGAGGCTACTAAATCGGTCCAACACACACACACACGCACGCACGACCACATGCACACGCACACGCACGCGTACGCGCACGCGCGCGCACACGCACACCCACACACACATTTCTGTTTGGTTCTTCTAAAGCGGTCTAGCACACACACACACACACACACACACACAAACACACACACACGCATACACATTTCTGTTTGGTCCTTCCAAAGCGGTCTAGCGCGCACACACACGCACGCGCGCGCACACACACACGCGCGCGCACACACACACGCGCACGCACGCGCACACGCACACGCACACGCACACGCACACATTTCTGTTTGGTCCTTCTAAAGCGGTCTACCATATACACACGCACACACACACACACTCACATACATTTTCTTTTGTTCTTGCGTTTCTTCGTTTGTCCTCTTCTTGCAGTTTTGGTGCTGCTCTCTTATGTTTTTTTTTAGTTTACTTCCTTGTTCCTTTTGATCCACTTTCCTTTCCCTATCCTTTTGCTGGTTTTCTTATTGTTAGTTCCCATGCGGACTTTATTAAATTTTTCGATCCACTTCCTGTATTAGGTGCTTTCTAGTCCTTTTTTCTTTTCATCATAAACCACGACTTAGTCGAATTTAGGCTTAGTTAGCAATTCTTTTCTTTGGTTCTTTGTTGGATGCGATTCTTTGGTACGACAGCTTGAAGTACTCTTAAGAATTTTTTCTATCCAGCAATCCTGTTGTTCCCTGGCTTACTTTGAGGTTTGACAGGTATTGTCTCGTTTTGGCTTGTAATGTTGGTTTTCATCCTCGTCCCTTTTCTTACTTTGTTTTTTTTCGTAAGAAACCAATTTCTTTTCTTGAGGTTAAAGATTTTACTGTGTTTTACTAGAGATATCCGTCCTCCGACGACTTTTCTTCAGTGTTAGGCCATTCCATCTTTGTCCTCGATGATTGCTACCTTCTAGTTTTCCTTTTCCTATGTCCTTTAAACTTCTTGATTTAGTACGGTATGATTGTTCTTCGTGCCGGATCAAAATTCTTTTGTTGATTTTTGAGTGTTTCTTGTAGTTTTCTTGAGCGAATTTTCTTTTGGTTCATCCTATTAGTGTATATTGGTCTTTTGAGCCGGATATAAGTTAATATTTGTTGGTTTTTGCTTTTCTTTAAGTTTTCTCAAACGAATTTTTTTTGTTTTTGCTTTTTGTTAGTACTGTACTGCCTGCTTCGTTGTTTTTGTCTTCCTACTCCGAACTTTTAATTTTGCTTGGGGGAGATTTGTTACGTCCACTTTCCGACGACGTACTACACCTTACGCCATTTTATTTAATTATTCATTCGCATAGATTCTGCTTTTGATTCTCATACACCATCCTGTATATTAGACATTCCTACAATAAGTACACTTTACTACAATTTCATTTAAATCTATTTGCTGCGAAATGGAAAGTTCTTCTATAATTTAAATAATCGGTACCTTGTTTCAAGTATCCGTCGGCTTGATACATATGACGATAGAGTGAGATTACTTCTTATAATACCCAAACCTAAAGACTCGTTGAAATAATGGATCACACTTCTCTGATAAAGTTTGTTTCGAGTTTCTATTAACACCTGTGTGTTTGATAACGCTGGGATTGAATTTTAATTCTTGCTATAAAACGAATTCAATTCATTCTTTCTGCATACGACCCAAAATATTTGTCGTTTTTCATGTTACAGAATTTCGTGCAAACCGTTGTAAGTGCTTTTAGTTTTAAAAATGTACTTTTCGTCGTATATAATGTAATCTTTACGTGTCCGTTGTGTGCTTCCTCCGGTGGGCATGACCGTCCATTGCAAAAAAAATGCGCAGGTTGGTTGTTTTCCTTTTCTTTTGTACCATGTTTTTCTAATTAGAGTTTTTTTAATGTTTTTTTTCTTATTATGGTTTTAACTAGACGTTTATAGATTGTAAATATTTTCTCGACTGGTATGCCCTGTAGTCTTGTAAAATCCCACCTACTCGCCGATTGAGCCCGGCCATTCTTTCATTGTCCCTTCCGTTTACGCCTAGGTTCGTAGCAAACGATAGATTATTTAAATTAGATGTAATTACAGGGAGTTCTAAAATAATATCCTCCAACAAGGAACAAATCTGACATAATTTCGCTCTTAAGTTTGCCAAATCCATCAGGATTAGAAGCCGAAAATAGAGACGTTGTTTTACATGAATTAATCTGGAACGAATTCGTACTAATTCTACCTTCGTAGGGATCAGCAGAATAAACGACGGACTTTATATCATCTATAGAATCGGTAATTTCTTCTAAATTCTTATGTATCCATAATATTTATGCTAGCTTTTAATGGAATACTAGTTTGTGCGACAAAGCAGATCTAAATTGTAAACAACGTTGGTCTTGAGTGGCAGAAGGTATTACACCACGAACAACTAGTTCCTAACACAACTCTTTACTCCTCAAATGGAGATGGTTTATTTTTATATATAAGAAGAAGCCCGTTAATTTAAATATTTTATTTCTTTAATAAGTAAATACGTATCAAAGACAGTTCGATATTATTATTTAACGAAATAAACAAAATAGATGTCGTATTTTGAAATTATTCATCAAGCTAGATAGGCAAAATTTGTAGTTAATGACTTCGCATTTATAAAAGGTTTAGTTTTTAATTAGTGCCAAAATGCAAATCAGATAACTTAAAATGATTTTAACAAAACACAATTTTATTATTTCAACACCCGGATTTACAATTTTTAGGTTATGTCCTTAAAAATTTTAAAAATGTTTTTCAAAGGCGATACAGATTGAAGAATATACGGCATTTTTTTATCGCAGTAACACAAACACTATCAAGGTAAAATACTTTTGGAATTTTTAAATCACACCATTATTAAATTTACATAATGAAAAATGATGCGAAATGATCCGAAAAGCGAAAGTTCTAAAAACATTAGTAAGAAAGATATTTGAAGATTATTTTATCAAATTTTAGAATGTTTTTAGGTTTAAATATACAACATTTTAATATTTTCAGACAAGTATTAGATACGCGAATTTGAGAGTTTTATGGATAAAAATAAACATACGTTATACCACACGTAAAGAAGCAAACCCTTCTTTTTACAAACAGCAAATTTATAACAGTAGTCATTGCAACAACTTAACCCCCACCCCTCATTTAGAGCACGATCAAGTAGTGTTTAACCATATACAACCAAATTTACTCGGGGGTAAATTGCTCGAAGTATTGCTAAAACTTTTTTAATAATCAAATTAACTCAAAATTTGACGTCACATAAATTAGAAAATTATCCATTCACAAATAACGTCTACAGCCAAAATCTTATGCAGGCTTAATTTCCTTAAATTAATTATAACACGAAAATGTCTTTCTAAAAATTTAAACAAAGATGTACTTGCGGTTTTGACCACTAGATTATGCAGGATTCATAATTCTTCAAACCAAGTCATTTCTCAAATTTCCATCTCAATTTTGTACCGTAATAACTGCATCGGAAAATCAAATTTTAATTCCTCCGATTATGTTTCCATTAATACGTTAATTAACTTCATATTCGTCTTTCCATTCAAGTCGTTCATATTTCAATAGAATTTACTTTTGTACGTTAATTTTACTCCATACGTTCTAAAAAAACGTTTTCATCAATATTTTAAACGTCGAACGTAGCCCTGCACCGAATTAAAATTACAACTTCTAGTTGATCGTTAAGCGTCTTTATAAACAGAGCATTAGTAACTGCTAGATCAACCATTCGCGAATGACCTATAAACGAACAGTCGATCATTGATTCCTCTCTCGATTATCTTCCGGCTTTTATAGCTTATAAATTTCTACTTATTAACTGGCGAAAGCTTTTATAATTCTCTAGTTGATATGACTCATAAAACTGATGTAATCTCGTCGAAAATGTTGTTAATGGCTACCTTACGTCGGTCAGTTTTAATTTATTAGTTCGCTAATTGGCATAGTTATAAGAATGAATGGAAATGTTCATCGGTAGTTGTTTGTGATCGCGCTTATCTTATCTAATTTATGGAAATTATACACGTTTATCTTATCTAAGTAGCTAATTTATGAAATCTTATCGCGCCTTGCTAATTGGAATGTCTTCATTCATGTTATAAAGATAAGTACGTCATCTGTGATTTATAATCATCAATATAGGGGTTTATTTTAAATAACAAAATTAGTGCCAAAGGGCAAAACATACTTAAAATGATTTTAACAGAACAGAATTTTATTATTTCAACACCCGGATTTCTAAAATACGGCATTTTTTTAATCGGAATAACACAATAGTAAAATTACACTTACCTTAGATATCAACTGATTAATTAAAAATTTTTTAGGTGCTCCAACACATATCACGCAAAAACTAGCACATCACAGCTATTGAACACTTTCCTTTAACAAATAAATTATTTAAACATTATTTAACAAAAACACTTTCAAGATAAAATACTTTTTGAAATTTTTAAATCACACCATTATTAAATTTACAAAATAAAAAAAATGCGTCAACCACTTGAATATTTAATTTTTATAGCTTACCAACCCGAAAAACAAAAGTTCTAAAAATATTATTAAGGAAGATATTTGAAGGTTTTTTTATCAAATGTTTTTAGGTTTAAATGTAGAACATTTTAATATTTCCAGACAGGTATTAAATACGCGAATCTGAAAGTCTTTATGGATTAAGATAAAGATAAACATACGTTATACCACGCGTGAGGAAGCAAACCCTTCTTTTTACAAACAACAAATTTATAACAGACACCCCTTATTGTTGGACGTCAAATTGTAACAACTTAACCCCCATTTAGAACGCGGTCAAGTAGTGTTCAACCATATACAACCTCAAATTTACTCGGGGATAAATTGCTCGAGGCGACAAAAAGCGTTGCTAAATTATTAGGGCTAACACTTACCCCGTATCTAGCTCCTGATGCAGAGGTGAAATGTTTCTCCAGGGATTCCGTAGTGACTTCCTGTAATCCCAGTGTTTGCATGGCTGTAGATCTCGTTGACGAAGTGTCTATACGAAATACGATGAACGATAAGGGTACGGAAGGTGAGGGGCTCAATTGCCGATAAGTCGAAGCACTACTCGCACGTCAACACTCGAAGGAAGTCGGTAGTCAAGTCCCTCATTTCGATACATTAGCTCCCATGAAAATGTCTATCCTCTCCAGGAGAGGTTAAAGTTCTTTGACGCACATTGGCGGGTACAACGCCGTTGACGCGTAAAAAAGGCCGACATTGCATATTCTCAGGCCACAAAAATAAGCCAATGACCGGACATTCTGTGCAAACCACAACTCTGTGTGGTTTTCACGTGCGTCTGCATTAAAATGTTAATATGCTAAGAATTTCCCAATACGAGGTTTTAAAAGGTCCCCTAAACCTAACTACGAGGGTAAGGTGAAAAGTTCTCGGCCTACAATGAAAGACTGCAATTTTCAGTAAAACAAATAATTTTATGTTTTGACATAATTCCTCTTAACTGCAACACACTTGTTCCAGTGTTTCTTCAACATCAGTATTCCCTCCCGGAAGTGAGAGTCTGGAAGGCTACGGTCCTCTCAACTTCTTCATTGGACATGAAGCGCTTCCCAGAAACAAATTTCTTCAAGTTTGGGAACAGATAGAAGTCTGAGGGCGCCAAATCAGGGAAATAGGGGGGATGGTCGAGCAAGTCGTACCCCAAATCCGTCAATTTTCCCATTGCCAACGCACACGTGTGTGCAGGTGCGCTATCTTCGTAAAAAAAATTTTTTTCTTCTACAAGCCAGGCCTCTTCTCGCGAATTTTAGCATCCAGCTGATCAAAAAGGGTGGAGTAATATTGACCTGTAATTGTTCTGCCATTTTCAAGGTAATCTATTAACAGGATCCCTTCGCATCCCAAAACACGCTGGCCATCACCTTTCCGGCGGATGCGATCGACTTTGCTTTCTTTGACGCTGAACAACCGGCTTCCGCCCACTGCTTCAACTGCTGTTTCGTTTCTGGCGTGTAATGGTGTACCCGTGTCTCATCTATAGTGACAAATCGGCGCAAAAAAACGCTCGGATCCATATTGAACCGGGCCAAACATTGCTGCGAAACTCGTTTTCGCATTTGCTTTTATCGGCATTCAGCAAATGCGGCACCCATCTTGCGCAGAGTTTTCGCAACCTTAATTCTTTGTGTAAGATGTTTCGCACCCTTTCGTCCGATATCCCTACAGCCTCAGCTATCTCCTTCACTTTCACTCGCCTATCGTCCAACACGATATCATGCACTTTTTCGATCGTTTCGTGTGGTTGCGGTTTTTGGTCGTCCTTCACGTGGGTCATCTTCAAGAGACGTGCGACCACGTTTAAATTCAGCTGCCCACTTTTTAACGGTTGACAGGGAAGGGGCAGAATCTTCGTAAACTTTTGTCAACTTCGGATGACTTTCCTGACGGGTTAATCCGTCCAAAACGAAGAATTTTATGACCGCACGATATTCAACTTTATCCATCTCAAGGAAACACGCATAAGACGTCTGCTTGAAAACATTCGTGTAAACAAACTACTTGAGATAGCAAGTTGAAACTTGTCATACGAACTAATGACATGCGCACGCAGGCGGGAAGCACAAATTTTTGCTGATTGGAACGCTATCTCTGTGTCAGGTCGAGACTTTTCACCTTACCCTCGTAATACGATAAATATTAAAGCTTTATAAAAAAAGCGTAACAAGCTCACCTCTAAATTACTACATATTAACAAGCTAGATAACATAATTATTTTTTTATTTCAGAGTTGTATGTCGTGGGATTGCTCAACGTCTGTGTGATATCATATTTTAAGTAGTAAAGCTAGGTGGTTTTTCATAAATTATAGCTGGAGCGCATAAGGTACGATAAAAGTATTTGGTGAAGAAACTTGACGTGTAAACACTCCACTACATTGTTTACAAAGCACTGATTCCGCACAAGCGGTTAACGATAAGGTAGTCCAGACAGGAATCATCATGGTGCTTGCTTTTCCCGCAACTTGTAAACCACGACCCTTTGTCGTTCGTCATCCTGATTGGTCAAAAAGGCGACATGTCTATTTCAAACCGTGAAAACTGTCTCTACCACAAAAATACATAATAATAAAAAGTTATTTCTTAAACATTGTAAGGGGAACTCTGACCGCATTTAATATGTGAAATACTCTAATTTCTAACACAACTAGGTGTAATATACATAAATTAGTTCTACAGAAAAATCCCTTACCATTTTGTGAAACGGTTTCGGAACGTAACAAGACGTGCTCTTAGAATAAAAATTTAATAGGAACATTTCTTTGTTTGCTTTTCCTCAACCATCAAATATTATAAGCGAATATTCAGTTCAATTGGTTTATTTTAAGATGCTTGAGCTAATAATTTGAACTGCTTATAGTATACAAAAAAAAGAAAAACAATAAGGACTGAGTAAATTAATGACTCTTACCTGTGTGTTCTGTCTCTCTCCCTTGCATTAGCTTGGTTTCTCTGTCTACCAGATTGGTGTTGTACAATTTCATACTGTTTTTTACTGGTTAACTGGTAATACGTTTTTCGTCTAGTTTTACACACGTTTTTGTGTTCATTGTCGTTTGAATACTGTAGAAAATCCATGTGCGAACGAAGAACTTAAAAAAGTATTACTAATTAGTTATTTTAGGTTAGAATTTTGTTAGTAATGCAAAGCTATTTAATATGATTTAAGAAGATAGCTCATGGCCATGCTTCTGTACTAATAACTAAAATAGAAGCAGTATTGTTCTATCTTTAGGAATGAAAATAAAACAAATGTACTTAATTCTGAGAAATAAATGTTAATATCTTTATGGGCAATTAATAACTATGACCGAGCAACATTAACCTTATTTTTATTTTTTGCTACGTTTATTTCTAAGTAATATAAAAACGAATTCTACGAAAGTTTTTGTAACACATACGAGAAAATTGAAACAAGTTGAAATTAAAAATTTCGTGGAATTGGACTAGTTAGATTGAAAATCGAATTCGAATTCAAATTCAATTAAATTATCCCCAAAAATTTCGGGAAATGAAAAGTTCAAGGGAAACTTGGAAAACATGGAAAAAAAATGTGAATTTGAAAGATGTGAGTTTTGAATAATGACTAATTAAAAAAATCGGGACAAAGTTTAAGAATGAAAATTGAAAAGGTGCATAAAATCGGAAATTGAAAATAGTTAGGAAATAATAAATTTAATTTGGAAATTGACAGTTATTGAAATAAAATTCTATTAAAATCCAATTTGTCCCGGACATAAACTTAATTAAATGGAAACATTGAAAACAGTATTGAAATTATAAGGAAGTGGAATATTGATTATTCAAGTATTTCGAAATCGACATCAGATTCAAAATCCACAAATCCAATTGAAACGAATGGAAAATTGAAACGAGTTAAATTAAAAATCGGGAAGATTGATAGTGTGAAGTTTGATAATCGAGATGAACTTGAAAATCGAAATTATCACCGGAAATCATGAAACTTGATCACAGACATTAAAATAAGTGAAAATTCGAATGGAAGACAGTTAAGATGTGAAATGACATTAATATTATAAATCAATTTGTCCGTGGAACGAGTTTGATTCGAATTGGATCATAAAATACGTGAATTAAAACTGTAGTGGAAATCCTGAAACATATTCAGAATACAAAATCGAAATTGTCCGATGAAAACTATTCAGAAGATGAAATTGAAAATTTGAATTTGAATGCGAATTCGAATAGATTCGTATCAATTCAACCTTAAAATCCAAATTGTTGACACTGAAAACTAGTTGAAAGAACTTAGTTAAAGATTGAAATATTAAAATTAAGTTTGAATATCGAGTCTATGAATTCGATATCGAGATTCATACTCAAATCGAACAATTTCGACTAAGACATTCAACTAAATCCAACAAAAGTATGAAACTATTCAAATGATAGTTGAAACATTGAACATGAACGGTAGTTGAATTAAATTAAGTATTAAATTTCATAAATGAATTGTAGACATGATATTGAAATCATAACTTAAAATTGAACAAATTGGAATGGACGATTCGAGATGATAATTCATTGAAACATTGAAACAAAGTTAGTAGAAACTGAAAGGTTTGGAAATGTAGTAATATTGATAATCGAGTATTCAATAATCGACATTCACAATCGATCGAACTAATGTTCAACATAACAGAAAAGTTTGAATAAAGAGTGGAAGTTGGAAATGAACAGTAGTTGAAACATATTAAATTAATATCAAATGCGGGAATTGAAGTACGTCAATGGGAATTCGAGTATTTCAGAATTCGAAATCTGATCGAAATCCACAGTACGCAATGAAAAGCTTGAACTAAGATGAAACATTGAAAACAGTAGGTTAGAAATTATAAACAATGTGGAAGATTTGAATTCGAATGTCAATTTACGATATGTCGATAATGTTCAAATGACATTCAAAACCAAAATTGCCAAAATTGAGCTATGAAAGATGCGGTTGATAATCGAAAATATCAAATTGAAATTAAGAAGATAGTAATTTAAAATAAGTAGTTAGAATATAAATCGATATTTCATCGACATTCAAATACCTTCAAATGCCACTGAAACTGTTCAAAGAAAACTGAAAAGATGTGGTTCAAATAAAAACAAGTTGAATAACATAATATGGAATAAAATTTAATCAATGGGACGTAAGTATTTCGATAATCGACATTAAAAATACTTTCAAAATCCAACAATTTCCAGACACTGAAAAGCTAGTTCAAGAGGGAAACATTGAAAACAGTAGGTTAGAAATTATAAAATTTTGGAAGTTTTTGGAAATCATAGTCAATGTGATTCGAACATCGACATTCAAATAACTTAAAATCGGAATAAAAATAGTCTTGGGACACTGAAAGTAGTTAGTTCAAAATGGGAAAACATTGGACGAAACAGTAGTTCAAGGAAAATAAAAGTGGTAATTAAAGTGGATATTTGGATGTGAGATTTCATAATCGACATTCACACCTTAAAATCGAACAAATTTCCCGGGACATGAAAAGTACTTCAAATGAAATTCAGTATGAAAACGTAGTTGGTTAGGAAATTATAAAACTAGTTTATTAAAATTGAATGTTAGAATTATAGTAGTTGAATCGACATTCAATACTCAAATAATTCATAAAACATTGTCCGGGACATGAAAGAGCTAGTCAAGATGGGAAACATTTAGAGAAACATGTGGATGTAGAAATTATAAAATGTGGAATTTGGAAATATCGATGTACAAGATTATCAAATCGAAATTGAATAATATTCAAATCACAACAAATTGAAATCCATGGGGACACTGAAAAGAGCTAGTTCAAATGGGAAAATTAAAATCAGAGGTTAAAATTATAAAATCGTAAAGTTTGGAAATCGAATGTATTGATAATGACATTATCACTACCTTAAAATCCACAAATTGTCCGGGACACTGAAAAAGTAGTTAGATTGAAACATTAAAACGAGGTTAGAAATTATAAAAGCGTGGAAGTTTGGAATATGATGGTCAGTATTGATAATCGACATTCATACTTCAAAATCAACAAATTGTCCCGGACACGAAAAGCACAGTTCAAGATGGAAACATTGAAAATCAGTAGGTTAGAAATTATAAAATCGGTGGAAGTTTTGGAATATCGATGTCGAGTATTTCGATAACGACATTCACTACCTTCAAAATCCAACAAATTTGCCCGGACACTGAAAAGCTAGTTCAAGATGGGAAACATTGAAAAAAGTAGGTTAAAATTTAAAATGTAGTTTTGACATACTCAGTCGATATTTCGAAAACAAATTCAATACTCAAAAATCGAAAATATTTCCGGGAACTGAAAGAGCTAGTTCAAGATGGGAAACATTAAAACAGTAGGTGAAATTATAAAATGTGGAAATTAATTGAATTGATGTAAAGTATTTTGATAATCGACATTCAATACCTCTCAAAATCCAACAAATTTTCCCGGGACACTGAAAGAGCTAGTTCAAGAAATGGGAAAATTAAAACAGTAGGTTGAAATTATAAAATCGTGTGAAGTTTTGAATAGGATGTCAAGTATTTCGATAATCCGACATTAATACCTTCAAAATGAAAAATTGCCAGGGAGAAAATAAAGCTAGTTTAAGATGGGAAACATTGAAAACGAGTTAGAAATTAAAAATCTAAGTTTTGGGAAATGAAGATTTCGAATGAACATTAAATACTTAAAATCCAAAATTGTTTCGGGACACTGAAGACTAGTTCAAATGGGAAACATTGAAAACGTAGGTTAGAAATTATAAAATCGTGGAAGTTTTGGAGACATGTGCAAGTATGTTGAAATGACATTCAATACTTAAAATCCGACAAATTTCCATAACTGAAAGCAGTACTTCAAGAGGAAACATTGAAAACAGTAGGTTAGAAATTATAAAATTGGAAGTTTTGGAATATATCTAAGTTTGATAATCGACATTCACTCCTCTCAAAATCCGACAAATTGTCCCGGACACTGAAAGAGCTAGTTCAAGATGGGAAACATTGAAAACAGTAGGTTAGAAATTATAAAATCGTGGAAGTTTTGGAATATCGATGTCGAGTATTTCGATAATCGACATTCACTACCTCAAAATCCACAAATTGTCCCGGGACACTGAAAGAGCTAGTTCAAGATGGGAAACATTGAAAACAGTAGGTTAGAAATTATAAAATCGTGGAAGTTTTGGAATATGACGTCGAGTATTTCGATAATCGACATTCAATACCTTCAAAATCCAACAAATTGTCCCGGGACACTGAAAGAGCTAGTTCAAGATGGGAAACATTGAAAACAGTAGGTTAGAAATTATAAAATCGTGGAAGTTTGGGAATATCGATGTCGAGTATTTCGATAATCGACATTCACTACCTTCAAAATCCGACAAATTGTCCCGGGACACTGAAAGAGCTAGTTCAAGATGGGAAACATTGAAAACAGTAGGTTAGAAATTATAAAATCGTGGAAGTTTTGGAATATCGATGTCGAGTATTTCGATAATCGACATTCACTACCTTCAAAATCCACAAATTGTCCCGGGACACTGAAAGAGCTAGTTCAAGATGGGAAACATTGAAAACAGTAGGTTAGAAATTATAAAATCGTGGAAGTTTTGGAATATCGATGTCGAGTATTTCGATAATCGACATTCATACCTTCAAAATCCAAAATTGTCCCGGGACACTGAAAGAGCTAGTTCAAGATGGGAAACATTGAAAACAGTAGGTTAGAAATTATAAAATCGTGGAAGTTTTGGAATATCGATGTCGAGTATTTCGATAATCGACATTCACTACCTTCAAAATCCAACAAATTGTCCCGGGACACTGAAAGAGCTAGTTCAAGATGGGAAACATTGAAAACAGTAGGTTAGAAATTATAAAATCGTAAGTTTTGGAATATGATGTCGAGTATTTCGATAATCGACATTCATACCTTCCAAAATCCGACAAATTGTCCCGGGACACTGAAAGAGCTAGTTCAAGAGGGAAACATTGAAAACAGTAGGTTAGAAATTATAAAATCGTGGAAGTTTTGGAATATCGATGTCGAGTATTTCGATAATCGACATTCACTACCTTCAAAATCCAACAAATTGTCCCGGGACACTGAAAGAGCTAGTTCGAGATGGGAAACATTGAAAACTAGTAGGTTAGAAATTATAAAATCTTAAGTTTTGGAACATCGATGTCGAGTATTTCGATAATCGACATTCACTACCTTCAAAATCCGACAAATTGTCCCCGGGACACTGAAAGAGCTAGTTCAAGTTGGGAAACATTGAAAACAGTAGGTTAGAAATTATAAAATCGTGGAAGTTTTGGAATATGGACGTCAAGTAGTTCGATAATCGACATTCAATACCTCCAAAATCCAACAAATTGTCCCGGGGACACTGAAAGAGCTAGTTCAAGATGGGAAACATTGAAAACAGTAGGTTAGAAATTATAAAATCGTGGAAGTTTTGGAATATCGATGTCGAGTATTTGGATAATGGACATTCACTACCTCAAAATCCAACAAATTTTCCCGGGGACACTAAAAGATCTAGTTCAAGATGGGAAACTTTGGAAAACAGTAGGTTAGAAATTATAAAATCGTGGAAGTTTGGGGATATTGATGTCGAGTATTTGGATAATGGACATTCAATACATCTAAAATCCGACAAATTGTCCAGAAGACACTGAAAGAGGTCGTTCAAGATGGGAAACACTGAAAAACAGTAGGTTAGAAATTATAAAATTGTGGAAGTTTTGGAATATCGATGTCGAGTATTTCGATAATCGACATTCACTACCTTCAAAATCCGACAAATTGTCCCGGGACACTGAAAGAGCTAGTTCAAGATGGGAAACATTGAAAACAGTAGGTTAGAAATTATAAAATCGGAAGTTTTGGAATATGGATGTCGTATTTCGATAATCGACATTCAATACCTCCAAAATCCAACAAATTGTCCCGGGGACACTGAAAGAGCTAGTTCAAGATGGGAAACATTGAAAACAGTAGGTTAGAAATTATAAAATCGTGGAAGTTTTGGAATATCGATGTCGAGTATTTGGATAATGGACATTCAATACATCTAAAATCCGACAAATTGTCCAGGAGACACTGAAAGAGGTCGTTCAAGATGGGAAACATTGAAAACAGTAGGTTAGAAATTAAATAATGAATCGTGGAAGTTTTGGAATATCGACTGTCGAGTATTTGATCAATCGGACATTCAAACTACTCAAAATCCGACAAATTGATACGATAGACACTAAAGAGTAGTTCAAAGATGGGAAGATATTGGAAATACGTAGGTTAGAAATCTATAAATATCCTGGAACGAAATTTGGAAATCGATGGAGTAATATTCGATAATCGACATTCATAACCTTCAAAATCCAACAAATTTTCCCGGGACACTGAAAGAGCTAGTTCAAGATGGGAAACATTGAAAACATAGGTCTAGAAATTATAAGAACTAGAAGTTATTGGAAAATTGAAACAGTGGATTTCGAAATCACAATTCATACCTTCCAAAATGCCAGACTAAATATTCCATTAGACTCAAACTGAAAGACTAGTTCCAAGATGGAAAACATTAAAACAGTAGAGTTAGAAAATTATAAAATGTGGAAGTTTTGGGAATATCGATGTCGAGTTTTCGATATGACATTCACTACCTTCAAAACCAACAAATTGTCCCGGGAAACTGAAATGGAAAATGAAACTAGTTAATAGATGGGAAACATTGAAACTAGTATCGGATTAGAAATTTAAAATCTGAAGTTTGGAAATTCATGGACTCGAAAGGTATTTCGATAATCGACATTCATACCTTCAAAATCCACAAATTGTCCACCGGGACACTAAAGACTAGTTCAAGATTGGAAACATTGAAAACAGTAGGTTAGAAATTATGAAAATGATGGAGTTTTGGAATATGCAATTCAGTAATTTCGATCAATCGAATTCATCATACCTCATAGAAATCCAACAATTAGTCCCGGGACACTGAAAGAGCTAGTTCAGATGGGAAACATTGAAATGGAACAGTAAGGTTAGTAAATTATAAAATCTGGAAGTTTTGGAATATGCGAGTTCGAGTAATTCGATAATCGACATTCAACACTTCCAAAAATTCCAAGATCGAAATTGTCCCGGGTACACTGAAAGACGTTCGAAGTTGGATGATCAAATTCGAAATACAGTAGGTTAGAAACTTATAAAATGACTGGAAGTTGTTGGAATAAATCGATTGTGAAATGATTAGATCGATAATCGACATTCAATACCTTCAAAATCCAACAAATTTCCCGGACACTGGAAAGAGCTAGTTCAAGATGGGAAACATTGTAAAACAGTAGGTGTAGAAATTATAAAATCGTTGGAAGTTTTGGAATATCGATCAAGTATTCGATAATCGACATTCAAACTACCTTCAAAATCCGAACAAATTGTCCTCGGTGACACTGAAAATCTAAGTTGCAAGATGGGAATACATTGGAAAAACAGTAGGTTAGAAATTATAAAATCGTGGAAGTTTTGGAATATCGATGCAGTTAATTGATCGATAATCAATCATTCAAATCCCAAATCCAACAAATTGTCCCGGGAACTGAAAGAGCTAGTTCAAGATGGGAAACATTAAAACAGTAGGTTAGAAATTATAAAATGTGGAAGATATTTGGAATATCATGTCCGGAGTATTTCGATAATCGAACATTCGATACCTTGCAAAATCCGAACTAAATTGTCCCGGGACACTGAATAAGAGCTAGTTCAAGATGGGAATAACATTAAAAATAAGTTGAAATTGAATAAAATCGTAGTTTGGAAATCGAGTCAGGTATTTCGATAATCGACATTTCACATACCTTCAAAATCCGACAAATTGTCAACCGGGACAACTGAAGAGCTGTTCAAGATGAAGAAACATTATGAAATAACAGTAGGTTAGAAATTATAAAATCGTGGAAGTTTTGGAATATCGAGTCGAATATATTCGATAATTCGAACATTCAAATTCGACTGAAAACATCAAATTGTCCCGGACACTGAAAGAGCTAGTTAATAAATGGGAAACATTGAATCAACATACGGTATAGAAATTATCGATAAGAATCGTGAAAATGAAAGTTTGGAATAATCGAATGTCATGAATTTCGATATCGCAGTTCTTCAAATGACATTAAAATCCATACAAATTGTCACCGGGACACTGAAAGAGCTAAGTTCAAGATGGGAAACATTGAAAACAGTAGGTTAGAAATTATAAAATCGTGGAAGTTTTGAGACAATATACGTCAATATCGATAATTCGGACATAAACTACTCAAAATGACTAAAGAGTAAATTGATAACCGGAGTTGAATCACTGAAAGAGCTAGTTCAAGATGGGAAACATTGAAACACATAAGGTTCAGAAATTACTAAATGCGAATAAAGGAAGTTTTGGAATATGGAGTCAGATATTTCGATAATGAATTAATACCTTCAAAATCCACAAATTGTCCGGGATCACTGATGAAAGCTAGTTCAAGAATGGAAACATTGAAAATCCAATGCGTTATGAAATTCAATAGGAAATCGTGGAAGTTAGTTGGAATTAAATTCGAATTTTCGAGTAATTTCGATCAGATTCATCGACATTCACTACCTTCAAAATCCGAACAAATTGTCCCGGGACACTGAAAGAGCTAGTTCAAGATGGGAAACATTGAAAACAGTAGGTTAGAAATTATAAAATCGTGGAAGTTTTGGAATATCGAGTCGAGTATTTCGATAATCGACATTCATACCTTCAAAATCCAACAAATTGTCCCGGGACACTGAAAGAGCTAGTTCAAGATGGGAAACATTGAAAACAGTAGGTTAGAAATTATAAAATCGTGGAAGTTTTGGAATGATCGATGTCAAGATTATTCAGATAAATTCGGGACATTCAAAACAGTCAGTGGAAAATCCGAACAAATTGTTGGAATATGACATCAAGTTTGAATATGAGCTAGTTCATAGATGGATAACTCAAATTCAACAAATTCCGATCATGAGGCTTAGAAGATTATAAAATGTGGAAGATATTTGGAAATATAGAAATGTGAAGTTTGAATATTCGATAATCGATATCGAATACCTTCAAAATCCAACAAATTGTCCGGAGACACTAAGATGACTAGTTCAAGATGGGAAACATTGAAAAATGTAGTTGAAATTATAAAATTCGATGGAAGTTATTGGAATAATTCGATGTCAGAGTATTTCGATGAATCTTGACATTCAATACATCAAAATCCTATGACATAATTCGATATCAACGATGAACTACAAATGAAAAGTCGAATTCAAGATGTTCGGGAAACATTGAAAACAGTAGGTTAGAAATTATAAAATCGTGGAATTTTGGAATTGATGTCAGTATTTCGATAATCGACTTAATTCAACTACCTTCAAAATCCACTAAATTTGTCCAGTGGGAACTGAAAGAGCTAGTTCAAGATGTCGGAACATTGAAAACAGTAGAGTTAGAAATTCATAAAATCTGAAAGTTAATTTGGAATAATCGAAGCAGTAGGTTGAATAATCGACATTCGACTACCTTCAAAATCCGACAAATTGTCCCGAACGACATAACTAGTTCAAACGAATGCGGAAACTGAAAAAGCTAGTATTAGATGGAAACATTAAAAATCGTAGGTAAGATTTTGGAATATGATTTGTCGAGTATTTCGAAATCGACATTCACTACTTCAAAATCCAACAAATTGTCCCCGGGACACTGAAAGAGCTAGTTCAAGATGGGAAACATTGAAAACAGTAGGTTAGAAATTATAAAATCGTGAAAGTTTTGGAATATGGACTTAATGTAGTTCTATAATCGACATTCAATACCTTCAAAATCCAACAAATTGTCCTGGGACACTGAAAGAGCTAGTTCAAGATGGGAAACATTGAAAACAGTAGGTTAGAAATTATAAAATCGTGGAAGTTTTGGAATATGGAGTCGAGTATTTCGATAATCGACATTCATACCTTCAAAATCCACAAATTGTCCCGGGACACTGAAAGAGCTAGTTCAAGATGGGAAACATTGAAAACAGTAGGTTAAAATAAATGATAAAATGGTGGAAGTTTTGGAATATCGACTGTCAGTATTTGGATAATCGGACATTCAATACTTCAAAATCCAACAAATTGTCCAGGGAACATGAAAGAGTGTTCAAGATGGGAAACATTGAAAAAGTAGGTTAGAAATTATAAAATGCTGAAGTTTTGGAAATCGATGTCGAGTATTTCGATAATCGACATTCACTACCTTCAAAATCCGACAAATTGTCCCTGGGACACTGAAAGAGCTAGTTCAAGTTGGGAAACATTGAAAACAGTAGGTTAGAAATTATAAAATCGTTGTAATTTGGAATATCGATGTCTGGATATTCGATAATCGACATTCACTACCTTCAAAATCCGAACAAATTGTCCCGGGACACTGAAAGAGCTAGTTCAAGATTGGAAACATTGAAAACAGTAGGTTAGAAATTATAAAAGTGGAAGTATTTGGAATATCGATGTCGAGTATTTCGATAATCGACATTCACTACCTTCAAAATCCAACAAATTGTCCTCGGGACACTGAAAGACTAGTTCAATGATGGGAAACATTGAAAACATGTAGGTTAGAAATTATAAAATCGTTGAAGTTTTGGAATATCGATGTCGAGTATTTCGATAATCGACATTCACTACCTTCAAAATCCGACAAATTGTCCCGGGACACTGAAAGAGCTAGTTCAAGATGGGAAACATTGAAAACAGTAGGTTAGAAATTATAAAATCGTGGAAGTTTTGGAATATCGATGTCGAGTATTTCGATAATCGACATTCACTACCTTCAAAATCCAACAAATTGTCCCGGGACACTGAAAGAGCTAGTTCAAGATGGGAAACATTGAAAAACAGTAGGTTAGAAATTATAAAATCGTGGAAGTTTTGGAATATCGATGTCGAGTACTTCGATAATCGACATTCACTACCTTCAAAATCCAACAAATTTTCCCCGGGACACTGAAAGAGCTAGTTCAAGATGGGAAACATTGCAAAACAGTAGGTTAGAAATTATAAAATGGTGGAAGTTTTGGAATATCGATGTCGAGTATTTCGATAATCGACATTCACTACCTTCAAAATCCAACAAATTGTCCCGGGACACTGAAAGAGCTAGTTCAAGATGGGAAACATTGAAAACAGTAGGTTAGAAATTATAAAATGTGGAAGTTTTGGAATATCGACTGTCGAGTATTTCGATAATCGACATTCAATACCTTCAAAATCCAACAAATTGTCCCGGGACACTGAAAGAGCTAGTTCAAGATGGGAAACATTGAAAACAGTAGGTTAGAAATTATAAAATCGTGGAAGTTTTGGAATATCGATGTCGAGTATTTCGATAATCGACATTCACTACCTTCAAAATCCAACAAATTGTCCCGGGACACTGAAAGAGCTAGTTCAAGATGGGAAACATTGAAAACAGTAGGTTAGAAATTATAAAATCGTGGAAGTTTTGGAATATCGATGTCGAGTATTTCGATAATCGACATTCACTACCTTCAAAATCCAACAAATTGTCCCGGGACACTGAAAGAGCTAGTTCAAGATGGGAAACATTGAAAACAGTAGGTTAGAAATTATAAAATCGTGGAAGTTTTGGAATATCGATGTCGAGTATTTCGATAATCGACATTCACTACCTTCAAAATCCAACAAATTGTCCCGGGACACTGAAAGAGCTAGTTCAAGATGGGAAACATTGAAAACAGTAGGTTAGAAATTATAAAATCGTGGAAGTTTTGGAATATCGATGTCGAGTATTTCGATAATCGACATTCAACTACCTTCAAAATCCAACAAATTGTCCCGGGACACTGAAAGAGCTAGTTCAAGATGGGAAACATTGAAAACAGTAGGTTAGAAATTATAAAATCGTGGAAGTTTTGGAATATCGACGTCAAGTATTTCGATAATCGACATTCATACCTTCCAAAATCCAACAAATTTTCCCGGGGACACTAAAAGATCTAGTTCAAGATGGGAAACTTTGGAAAACAGTAGGTTAGAAATTATAAAATCGTGGAAGTTTGGGGATATTGATGTCGAGTATTTCGATAATCGACATTCACTACCTTCAAAATCCAACAAATTGTCCCGGGACACTGAAAGAGCTAGTTCAAGATGGGAAACATTGAAAACAGTAGGTTAGAAATTATAAAATCGTGGAAGTTTTGGAATATCGATGTCGAGTATTTCGATAATCGACATTCACTACCTTCAAAATCCAACAAATTGTCCCGGGACACTGAAAGAGCTAGTTCAAGATGGGAAACATTGAAAACAGTAGGTTAGAAATTATAAAATCGTGGAAGTTTTGGAATATCGATGTCGAGTATTTCGATAATCGACATTCACTACCTTCAAAATCCAACAAATTGTCCCGGGACACTGAAAGAGCTAGTTCAAGATGGGAAACATTGAAAACAGTAGGTTAGAAATTATAAAATCGTGGAAGTTTTGGAATATCGATGTCGAGTATTTCGATAATCGACATTCACTACCTTCAAAATCCAACAAATTGTCCCGGGACACTGAAAGAGCTAGTTCAAGATGGGAAACATTGAAAACAGTAGGTTAGAAATTATAAAATCGTGGAAGTTTTGGAATATCGATGTCGAGTATTTCGATAATCGACATTCACTACCTTCAAAATCCAACAAATTGTCCCGGGACACTGAAAGAGCTAGTTCAAGATGGGAAACATTGAAAACAGTAGGTTAGAAATTATAAAATCTGTGGAAGTTTTGGAATATCGATGTCGAGTATTTCGATAATCGACATTCACTACCTCCAAAATCCGACAAATTGTCCCCGGGACACTGAAAGAGCTAGTTCAAGATGGGAAACATTGAAAACAGTAGGTTAGAAATTATAAAATCGTGGAAGTTTTGGAATATCGATGTCGAGTATTTCGATAATCGACATTCAACTACCTTCAAAATCCAACAAATTGTCCCGGGACACTGAAAGAGCTAGTTCAAGATGGGAAACATTGAAAACAGTAGGTTAGAAATTATAAAATCGTGGAAGTTTTGGAATATCGATGTCGAGTATTTCGATAATCGACATTCACTACCTTCAAAATCCAACAAATTGTCCCGGGACACTGAAAGAGCTAGTTCAAGATGGGAAACATTGAAAACAGTAGGTTAGAAATTATAAAATCGTGGAAGTTTTGGAATATCGATGTCGAGTATTTCGATAATCGACATTCACTACCTTCAAAATCCAACAAATTGTCCCGGGACACTGAAAGAGCTAGTTCAAGATGGGAAACATTGAAAACAGTAGGTTAGAAATTATAAAATCTGTGGAAGTTTTGGAATATCGATGTCGAGTATTTCGATAATCGACATTCACTACCTTCAAAATCCAACAAATTGTCCCGGGACACTGAAAGAGCTAGTTCAAGATGGGAAACATTGAAAACAGTAGGTTAGAAATTATAAAATCGTGGAAGTTTTGGAATATGATGTCGAGTATTTCGATAATCGACATTCAATACCTCAAAATCCAACAAATTGTCCAGGGACACTGAAAGAGCTAGTTCAAGATGGGAAACATTGAAAACAGTAGGTTAGAAATTATAAAATCGTGGAAGTTTTGGAATATCGATGTCGAGTATTTCGATAATCGACATTCACTACCTTCAAAATCCACAAATTGTCCGGGACACTGAAAGAGCTAGTTCAAGATGGGAAACATTGAAAACAGTAGGTTAGAAATTATAAAATCGTGGAAGTTTTGGAATATCGACGTCAGTATTTCGATAATCGACATTCAATACCTTCAAAATCCACAAATTGTCCCCGGGACACTGAAAGAGCTAGTTCAAGATGGGAAACATTGAAAACAGTAGGTTAGAAATTATAAAATCGTGGAAGTTTTGGAATATCGAGTCGAGTATTTCGATAATCGACATTCACTACCTTCAAAATCCAACAAATTGTCCCGGGACACTGAAAGAGCTAGTTCAAGATGGGAAACATTGAAAACAGTAGGTTAGAAATTATAAAATCTGAAGTTTTGGAATATCGATGTCGAGTATTTCGATAATCGACATTCATACCTTCAAAATCCGACAAATTGTCCAGAAGACACTGAAAGAGGTCGTTCAAGATGGGAAACACTGAAAAACAGTAGGTTAGAAATTATAAAATTGTGGAAGTTTTGGAATATCGATGTCGAGTATTTCGATAATCGACATTCACTACCTTCAAAATCCAACAAATTGTCCCCGGGACACTGAAAGAGCTAGTTCAAGTTGGGAAACATTGAAAACAGTAGGTTAGAAATTATAAAATCGTGGAAGTTTTGGAATATGGACGTCAAGTAGTTCGATAATCGACATTCAATACCTCCAAAATCCAACAAATTGTCCCGGGGACACTGAAAGAGCTAGTTCAAGATGGGAAACATTGAAAACAGTAGGTTAGAAATTATAAAATCGTGGAAGTTTTGGAATATGGACGTCGGGTATTTCGATAATCAACATTCGATACTTCCAAAATCCAACAAATTTTCCCGGGGACACTAAAAGATCTAGTTCAAGATGGGAAACTTTGGAAAACAGTAGGTTAGAAATTATAAAATCGTGGAAGTTTTGGAATATGAGTCGAGTATTTCGATAATCGACATTCAATACCTTCCAAAATCCACAAATTGTCCCGGGACACTGAAAGAGCTAGTTCAAGATGGGAAACATTGAAAACAGTAGGTTAGAAATTATAAAATGTGGAAGTTTTGGAATATCGATGTCGAGTATTTCGATAATCGACATTCACTACCTTCAAAATCCGACAAATTGTCCCGGGACACTGAAAGAGCTAGTTCAAGATGGGAAACATTGAAAAACAGTAGGTTAGAAATTATAAAATCGTGGAAGTTTTGGAATATCGATGTCGAGTATTTCGATAATCGACATTCACTACCTTCAAAATCCGACAAATTGTCCCCGGGACACTGAAAGAGCTAGTTCAAGTTGGGAAACATTGAAAACAGTAGGTTAGAAATTATAAAATCGTGGAAGTTTTGGAATATGGATGTCAGTATTTCGATAATCGACATTCATACCTTCAAAATCCAACAAATTGTCCCGGGACACTGAAAGAGCTAGTTCAAGATGGGAAACATTGAAAAAGTAGGTTAGAAATTATAAAATCTGAAGTTTTGGAATATCGATGTCGAGTATTTCGATAATCGACATTCACTACCTTCAAAATCCAACAAATTGTCCCGGGACACTGAAAGAGCTAGTTCAAGATGGGAAACATTGAAAACAGTAGGTTAGAAATTATAAAATCGTGGAAGTTTTGGAATATGAGTCAGTATTTCGATAATCGACATTCAATACCTTCAAAATCCAACAAATTGTCCAGGGACACTGAAAGAGCTAGTTCAAGATGGGAAACATTGAAAACAGTAGGTTAGAAATTATAAAATCGTGGAAGTTTTGGAATATCGATGTCGAGTATTTCGATAATCGACATTCATACCTTCAAAATCCACAAATTGTCCCGGGACACTGAAAGAGCTAGTTCAAGATGGGAAACATTGAAAACAGTAGGTTAGAAATTATAAAATCGTGGAAGTTTTGGAATATCGATGTCGAGTATTTCGATAATCGACATTCATACCTTCAAAATCCAACAAATTGTCCCGGGACACTGAAAGAGCTAGTTCAAGATGGGAAACATTGAAAACAGTAGGTTAGAAATTATAAAATCGTGGAAGTTTTGGAATATCGATGTCGAGTATTTCGATAATCGACATTCACTACCTTCAAAATCCAACAAATTGTCCCGGGACACTGAAAGAGCTAGTTCAAGATGGGAAACATTGAAAACAGTAGGTTAGAAATTATAAAATCGTGGAAGTTTTGGAATATCGATGTCAGTATTTCGATAATCGACATTCATACCTTCAAAATCCAACAAATTGTCCCGGACACTGAAAGAGCTAGTTCAAGATGGGAAACATTGAAAACAGTAGGTTAGAAATTATAAAATCGTGGAAGTTTTGGAATATCGATGTCGAGTATTTCGATAATCGACATTCACTACCTTCAAAATCCAACAAATTGTCCCGGGACACTGAAAGAGCTAGTTCAAGATGGGAAACATTGAAAACAGTAGGTTAGAAATTATAAAATCGTGGAAGTTTTGGAATATGGAGTCGAGTATTTCGATAATCGACATTCATACCTTCCAAAATCCAACAAATTGTCCCCGGGACACTGAAAGAGCTAGTTCAAGATGGGAAACATTGAAAACAGTAGGTTAGAAATTATAAAATCGTGGAAGTTTTGGAATATGATGTCGAGTATTTCGATAATCGACATTCACTACCTTCAAAATCCACAAATTGTCCCGGGACACTGAAAGAGCTAGTTCAAGATGGGAAACATTGAAAACAGTAGGTTAGAAATTATAAAATCGTGGAAGTTTTGGAATATCGACTGTCGGTATTTCGATAATCGACATTCATACCTTCCAAAATCCAACAAATTGTCCCGGGACACTGAAAGAGCTAGTTCAAGATGGGAAACATTGAAAACAGTAGGTTAGAAATTATAAAATCGTGGAAGTTTTGGAATATCGATGTCAAGTATTTCGATAATCGACATTCATACCTTCAAAATCCAACAAATTGTCCCGGGACACTGAAAGAGCTAGTTCAAGATGGGAAACATTGAAAACAGTAGGTTAGAAATTATAAAATCGTGGAAGTTTTGGAATATCGATGTCAGTATTTCGATAATCGACATTCACTACCTTCAAAATCCAACAAATTGTCCCGGGACACTGAAAGAGCTAGTTCAAGATGGGAAACATTGAAAACAGTAGGTTAGAAATTATAAAATCGTGGAAGTTTTGGAATATCGATGTCGAGTATTTCGATAATCGACATTCATACCTTCAAAATCCACAAATTGTCCCGGGACACTGAAAGAGCTAGTTCAAGATGGGAAACATTGAAAACAGTAGGTTAGAAATTATAAAATCGTGGAAGTTTTGGAATATCGATGTCAGTATTTCGATAATCGACATTCACTACCTTCAAAATCCAACAAATTGTCCCGGGACACTGAAAGAGCTAGTTCAAGATGGGAAACATTGAAAACAGTAGGTTAGAAATTATAAAATCGTGAAGTTTTGGAATATCGATGTCGAGTATTTCGATAATCGACATTCACTACCTTCAAAATCCAACAAATTGTCCCCGGGACACTGAAAGAGCTAGTTCAAGATGGGAAACATTGAAAACAGTAGGTTAGAAATTATAAAATCGTGGAAGTTTTGGAATATCGATGTCGAGTATTTCGATAATCGACATTCACTACCTTCAAAATCCAACAAATTGTCCCGGGACACTGAAAGAGCTAGTTCAAGATGGGAAACATTGAAAACAGTAGGTTAGAAATTATAAAATCGTGAAGTTTTGGAATATCGATGTCGAGTATTTCGATAATCGACATTCACTACCTTCAAAATCCAACAAATTGTCCCGGGACACTGAAAGAGCTAGTTCAAGATGGAAACATTGAAAACAGTAGGTTAGAAATTATAAAATCGTGGAAGTTTTGGAATATCGATGTCGAGTATTTCGATAATCGACATTCATACCTTCAAAATCCAACAAATTGTCCCGGGACACTGAAAGAGCTAGTTCAAGATGGGAAACATTGAAAACAGTAGGTTAGAAATTATAAAATCTTGAAGTTTTGGAATATCGATGTCGAGTATTTCGATAATCGACATTCACTACCTTCAAAATCCAACAAATTGTCCCGGGACACTGAAAGAGCTAGTTCAAGATGGGAAACATTGAAAACAGTAGGTTAGAAATTATAAAATCGTGGAAGTTTTGGAATATCGATGTCGAGTATTTCGATAATCGACATTCACTACCTTCAAAATCCGACAAATTGTCCCGGGACACTGAAAGAGCTAGTTCAAGATGGGAAACATTGAAAACAGTAGGTTAGAAATTATAAAATCGTGGAAGTTTTGGAATATCGACGTCAGTATTTCGATAATCGACATTCATACCTTCCAAAATCCGACAAATTGTCCCGGGACACTGAAAGAGCTAGTTCAAGATGGGAAACATTGAAAACAGTAGGTTAGAAATTATAAAATCGTGGAAGTTTTGGAATATCGATGTCGAGTATTTCGATAATCGACATTCACTACCTTCAAAATCCAACAAATTGTCCCGGGACACTGAAAGAGCTAGTTCAAGATGGGAAACATTGAAAACAGTAGGTTAGAAATTATAAAATCGTGAAGTTTTGGAATATCGATGTCGAGTATTTCGATAATCGACATTCACTACCTTCAAAATCCAACAAATTGTCCCGGGACACTGAAAGAGCTAGTTCAAGATGGGAAACATTGAAAACAGTAGGTTAGAAATTATAAAATCGTGGAAGTTTTGGAATATCGATGTCAGTATTTCGATAATCGACATTCAATACCTCCAAAATCCAACAAATTGTCCCGGGGACACTGAAAGAGCTAGTTCAAGATGGGAAACATTGAAAAACAGTAGGTTAGAAATTATAAAATCGTGGAAGTTTTGGAATATGGACGTCGGGTATTTCGATAATCGACATTCAATACTTCCAAAATCCAACAAATTTTCCCGGGGACACTAAAAGATCTAGTTCAAGATGGGAAACTTTGGAAAACAGTAGGTTAGAAATTATAAAATCGTGGAAGTTTGGGGATATTGATGTCGAGTATTTCGATAATCGACATTCACTACCTTCAAAATCCGACAAATTGTCCCCGGGACACTGAAAGAGCTAGTTCAAGATGGGAAACATTGAAAACAGTAGGTTAGAAATTATAAAATCGTGGAAGTTTGGGGATATTGACGTCGAGTATTTGGATAATGGACATTGAATACATCCAAAATCCGACAAATTGTCCAGGAGACACTGAAAGAGGTAGTTCAAGATGGGAAACACTGAAAAACAGTAGGTTAGAAATTATAAAATTGTGGAAGTTTTGGAATATCGATGTCGAGTATTTCGATAATCGACATTCATACCTTCAAAATCCAACAAATTGTCCCGGGACACTGAAAGAGCTAGTTCAAGATGGGAAACACTGAAAAACAGTAGGTTAGAAATTATAAAATTGTGGAAGTTTTGGAATATCGATGTCGAGTATTTCGATAATCGACATTCACTACCTTCAAAATCCAAAAAATTTTCCCTGGGACACTGAAAGAGCTAGTTCAAGATGGGAAACATTGAAAACAGTAGGTTAGAAATTATAAAATCGTGGAAGTTTTGGAATATCGATGTCGAGTATTTCGATAATCGACATTCACTACCTTCAAAATCCAACAAATTGTCCCGGGACACTGAAAGAGCTAGTTCAAGATGGGAAACATTGAAAACAGTAGGTTAGAAATTATAAAATCGTGGAAGTTTTGGAATATCGATGTCAGTATTTCGATAATCGACATTCACTACCTTCAAAATCCAACAAATTGTCCCGGGACACTGAAAGAGCTAGTTCAAGATGGGAAACATTGAAAACAGTAGGTTAGAAATTATAAAATCGTGGAAGTTTTGGAATATCGATGTCGAGTATTTCGATAATCGACATTCACTACCTTCAAAATCCAACAAATTGTCCCGGGACACTGAAAGAGCTAGTTCAAGATGGGAAACATTGAAAACAGTAGGTTAGAAATTATAAAATGGTGGAAGTTTTGGAATATCGATGTCGAGTATTTCGATAATCGACATTCACTACCTTCAAAATCCAACAAATTTTCCCGGGACACTGAAAGAGCTAGTTCAGATGGGAAACATTGAAAAAGTAGGTTAGAAATTATAAAATTAAGTTTTGGAAATCGATGTCGAGTATTTCGATAATCGACATTCACTACCTTCAAAATCCAACAAATTGTCCCCGGGACACTGAAAGAGCTAGTTCAAGATGGGAAACATTGAAAACAGTAGGTTAGAAATTATAAAATCGTGGAAGTTTTGGAATATCGATGTCGAGTATTTCGATAATCGACATTCACTACCTTCAAAATCCAACAAATTGTCCCGGGACACTGAAAGAGCTAGTTCAAGATGGGAAACATTGAAAAAGTAGGTTAGAAATTATAAAATCTTAAGTTTTGGAAATCGATGTCGAGTATTTCGATAATCGACATTCACTACCTCAAAATCCAACAAATTGTCCCGGGACACTGAAAGAGCTAGTTCAAGTGGGAAACATTGAAAACAGTAGGTTAGAAATTATAAAATGTGGAAGTTTTGGAATATCGATGTCGAGTATTTCGATAATCGACATTCACTACCTTCAAAATCCAACAAATTTCCCGGGACACTGAAAGAGCTAGTTCAAGATGGGAAACATTGAAAATAGTAGGTTAGAAATTATAAAATCTTAAGTTTTGGAATATCGATGTCGAGTATTTCGATAATCGACATTCACTACCTTCAAAATCCGACAAATTGTCCCCGGACACTGAAAGAGCTAGTTCAAGTTGGGAAACATTGAAAACAGTAGGTTAGAAATTATAAAATCGTGGAAGTTTTGGAATATCGATGTCAGTATTTCGATAATCGACATTCACTACCTTCAAAATCCAACAAATTGTCCCGGGACACTGAAAGAGCTAGTTCAAGATGGGAAACATTGAAAACAGTAGGTTAGAAATTATAAAATCGTGAAGTTTTGGAATATGAGTCAAGTATTCGATAATCGACATTCAATACCTTCAAAATCCAACAAATTGTCCCGGGACACTGAAAGAGCTAGTTCAAGATGGGAAACATTGAAAACAGTAGGTTAGAAATTATAAAATCGTGGAAGTTTTGGAATATGATGTCGAGTATTTCGATAATCGACATTCATACCTTCAAAATCCAACAAATTTCCCGGGACACTGAAAGAGCTAGTTCAAGATGGGAAACATTGAAAACAGTAGGTTAGAAATTATAAAATCGTGGAAGTTTTGGAATATGAGTCAGTATTTCGATAATCGACATTCACTACCTTCAAAATCCACAAATTGTCCGGGACACTGAAAGAGCTAGTTCAAGATGGGAAACATTGAAAACAGTAGGTTAGAAATTATAAAATCGTGGAAGTTTTGGAATATGATGTCGAGTATTTCGATAATCGACATTCATACCTTCAAAATCCACAAATTGTCCCGGGACACTGAAAGAGCTAGTTCAAGATGGGAAACATTGAAAACAGTAGGTTAGAAATTATAAAATCGTGGAAGTTTTGGAATATCGATGTCAGTATTTCGATAATCGACATTCACTACCTTCAAAATCCACAAATTGTCCCGGGACACTGAAAGAGCTAGTTCAAGATGGGAAACATTGAAAACAGTAGGTTAGAAATTATAAAATCTAAGTTTTGGAATATCGATGTCGAGTATTTCGATAATCGACATTCACTACCTCCAAAATCCGACAAATTGCCCCCGGGACACTGAAAGAGCTAGTTCAAGATGGGAAACATTGAAAACAGTAGGTTAGAAATTATAAAATCGTGGAAGTTTTGGAATATCGATGTCAAGTATTTCGATAATCGACATTCACTACCTTCAAAATCCAACAAATTGTCCCGGGACACTGAAAGAGCTAGTTCAAGATGGGAAACATTGAAAACAGTAGGTTAGAAATTATAAAATCGTGGAAGTTTTGGAATATGAGTCAGTATTTCGATAATCGACATTCATACCTTCAAAATCCAACAAATTGTCCCGGGACACTGAAAGAGCTAGTTCAAGATGGGAAACATTGAAAACAGTAGGTTAGAAATTATAAAATCGTGGAAGTTTTGGAATATCGATGTCGAGTATTTCGATAATCGACATTCACTACCTTCAAAATCCACAAATTGTCCCGGGACACTGAAAGAGCTAGTTCAAGTGGGAAACATTGAAAACAGTAGGTTAGAAATTATAAAATCTAAGTTTTGGAATATCGATGTCGAGTATTTCGATAATCGACATTCACTACCTTCAAAATCCACAAATTGTCCCCGGGACACTGAAAGAGCTAGTTCAGATGGGAAACATTGAAAACAGTAGGTTAGAAATTATAAAATTGGAAGTTTTGGAATATCGATGTCGAGTATTTCGATAATCGACATTCACTACCTTCAAAATCCAACAAATTTCCCGGGACACTGAAAGAGCTAGTTCAAGATGGGAAACATTGAAAACAGTAGGTTAGAAATTATAAAATCTTAAGTTTTGGAAATCGATGTCGAGTATTTCGATAATCGACATTCACTACCTTCAAAATCCAACAAATTGTCCCGGGACACTGAAAGAGCTAGTTCAAGTGGGAAACATTGAAAACAGTAGGTTAGAAATTATAAAATCGTGGAAGTTTTGGAATATCGATGTCGAGTATTCGATAATCGACATTCATACCTCAAAATCCAACAAATTGTCCCGGACACTGAAAGAGCTAGTTCAAGATGGAAACATTGAAAACAGTAGGTTAGAAATTATAAAATCTAAGTTTTGGAAATGATGTCAGTATTTCGATAATCGACATTCACTACCTCAAAATCCACAAATTGTCCGGACACTGAAAGAGCTAGTTCAAGTGGGAAACATTGAAAACAGTAGGTTAGAAATTATAAAATGTGGTTTTGGAATATCGATGGGTATTTCGATAATCGACATTCATACCTTCAAAATCCAACAAATTTCCCGGACACTGAAAAGAGTTCAGATGGAAACATTGAAAAAGTAGGTTAGAAATTATAAAATCTAAGTTTTGGAATCGATGTCGAGTATTTCGATAATCGACATTCACTACCTTCAAAATCCACAAATTGTCCCGGACACTGAAAGAGCTAGTTCAAGTGGAAACATTGAAAACAGTAGGTTAGAAATTATAAAATTAAGTTTTGGAATATGAGTCGAGTATTCGATAATCGACATTCATACCTCAAAATCCACAAATTTCCCGGGACACTGAAAGAGCTAGTTCAAGATGGAAACATTGAAAAAGTAGGTTAGAAATTATAAAATCTAAGTTTTGGATATGATGTCAGTATTCGATAATCGACATTCAATACCTTCAAAATCCACAAATTGTCCCGGACACTGAAAGAGCTAGTTCAAGATGGGAAACATTGAAAACAGTAGGTTAGAAATTATAAAATCGTGGAAGTTTTGGAATATGAGTCGGTATTCGATAATCGACATTCATACTCAAAATCCAACAAATTTCCGGGACACTGAAAGAGCTAGTTCAAGATGGGAAACATTGAAAACAGTAGGTTAGAAATTATAAAATCGTGGAAGTTTGGAATATGATGGTATTTCGATAATCGACATTCATACCTTCAAAATCCAACAAATTGTCCCGGACACTGAAAGAGCTAGTTCAAGTGGAAACATTGAAACAGTAGGTTAGAAATTATAAAATGTGGAAGTTTTGGAATATGAGTCAGTATTCGATAATCGACATTCATACCTCAAAATCCAACAAATTTCCCGGGACACTGAAAGAGCTAGTTCAGATGGGAAACATTGAAAAAGTAGGTTAGAAATTATAAAATCTAAGTTTTGGAATATGAGTCAGTATTTCGATAATCGACATTCATACCTCAAAATCCACAAATTGTCCCGGACACTGAAAGAGCTAGTTCAAGATGGGAAACATTGAAAACAGTAGGTTAGAAATTATAAAATCGTGGTTTGGAATATGACCGGTATTCGAAATCGACATTCATACCTTCAAAATCCACAAATTTCCGGGACACTGAAAAGCTAGTTCAAGATGGAAACATTGAAAACAGTAGGTTAGAAATTATAAAATCGTGGAAGTTTGGAATATGAGTCAGTATTTCGATAATCGACATTCATACCTCAAAATCCACAAATTGTCCCGGGACACTGAAAGAGCTAGTTCAAGATGGAAACATTGAAAAAGTAGGTTAGAAATTATAAAATCTAAGTTTTGGAATATGAGTCGTATTTCGATAATCGACATTCATACCTTCAAAATCCACAAATTGTCCCGGGACACTGAAAGAGCTAGTTCAAGATGGGAAACATTGAAAACAGTAGGTTAGAAATTATAAAATGTGGAAGTTTTGGAATATGATGTCGAGTATTTCGATAATCGACATTCATACTTCAAAATCCAACAAATTTCCGGGACACTGAAAGACTAGTTCAGATGGAAACTTGAAAAAGTAGGTTAGAAATTATAAAATCTAAGTTTTGGAAACGATGTCGAGTATTTCGATAATCGACATTAACCTTCAAAATCCACAAATTGTCCCCGGGACACTGAAAGAGCTAGTTCAAGTGGGAAACATTGAAAACAGTAGGTTAGAAATTATAAAATCTAAGTTTTGGAATATGGAGTCAGTATTCGATAATCGACATTCAATACCTCAAAATCCAACAAATTGTCCGGGACACTGAAAGAGCTAGTTCAAGATGGGAAACATTGAAAACAGTAGGTTAGAAATTATAAAATCTTAAGTTTTGGAATATGGAGTCAGTATTCGATAATCGACATTCAATACCTTCAAAATCCAACAAATTGTCCCGGGACACTGAAAGAGCTAGTTCAAGATGGGAAACATTGGAAAACAGTAGGTTAGAAATTATAAAATGTGGAAGTTTTGGAATATCGAATGTCGAGTATTTCGATAATCGACATTCACTACTTCAAAATCCGACAAATTGTCCCGGGACACTGAAAGAGCTAGTTCAAGATGGAAACATTGAAAACAGTAGGTTAGAAATTATAAAATCGTAAGTTTTGGAATATCGATGTCGAGTATTTCGATAATCGACATTCACTACCTTCAAAATCCAACAAATTGTCCGGGACACTGAAAGAGCTAGTTCAAGATGGAAACATTGAAAACAGTAGGTTAGAAATTATAAAATTTAAGTTTTGGAATATCGATGTCGAGTATTTCGATAATCGACATTCACTACCTTCAAAATCCACAAATTGTCCCGGGACACTGAAAGAGCTAGTTCAAGATGGAAACATTGAAAACAGTAGGTTAGAAATTATAAAATCTAAGTTTTGGAATATGGACGTCAAGTATTTCGATAATCGACATTCAATACCTTCAAAATCCAACAAATTGTCCCGGGACACTGAAAGAGCTAGTTCAAGATGGGAAACATTGAAAACAGTAGGTTAGAAATTATAAAATGTGGAAGTTTTGGAATATGGACGTCAAGTATTTCGATAATCGACATTCATACCTTCAAAATCCAACAAATTGTCCCGGGACACTGAAAGAGCTAGTTCAAGATGGGAAACATTGAAAACAGTAGGTTAGAAATTATAAAATCTGAAGTTTTGGAATATCGAGTCAGTATTTCGATAATCGACATTCATACTTCAAAATCCAACAAATTGTCCCGGACACTGAAAGAGCTAGTTCAAGATGGGAAACATTGAAAACAGTAGGTTAGAAATTATAAAATTGTGGAAGTTTGGAATATCGAGTCAAGTATTTCGATAATCGACATTCATACCTTCAAAATCCACAAATTGTCCCGGGACACTGAAAGAGCTAGTTCAAGTTGGGAAACATTGAAAACAGTAGGTTAGAAATTATAAAATGTGGAAGTTTTGGAATATCGATGTCGAGTATTTCGATAATCGACATTCACTACCTTCAAAATCCAAAAATTGTCCCGGGACACTGAAAGAGCTAGTTCAAGATGGGAAACATTGAAAATAGTAGGTTAGAAATTATAAAATCTTAGTTTGGAATATCGATGTCGAGTATTTCGATAATCGACATTCACTACCTTCAAAATCCGACAAATTGTCCCGGGACACTGAAAGAGCTAGTTCAAGATGGGAAACATTGAAAACAGTAGGTTAGAAATTATAAAATCGTGGAAGTTTTGGAATATCGATGTCAAGTATTTCGATAATCGACATTCACTACCTTCAAAATCCAACAAATTGTCCCGGGACACTGAAAGAGCTAGTTCAAGATGGGAAACATTGAAAACAGTAGGTTAGAAATTATAAAATCGTGGAAGTTTTGGAATATCGATGTCAAGTATTTCGATAATCGACATTCAATACCTTCAAAATCCAACAAATTGTCCCGGGACACTGAAAGAGCTAGTTCAAGATGGGAAACATTGAAAAACAGTAGGTTAGAAATTATAAAATCGTAAGTTTTGGAATATCGATGTCGAGTATTTCGATAATCGACATTCACTACCTTCAAAATCCGACAAATTGTCCCGGGACACTGAAAGAGCTAGTTCAAGATGGGAAACATTTTTTTTTTTTTTTTTTTTTTTTTTTTTTTTTTTTTTTTTTTTTTTTTTTTTTTTTTTTTTTTTTTTTTTTTTTTTTTTTTTTTTTTTTTTTTTTTTTTTTTTTTTTTTTTTTTTTTTTTTTTTTTTTTTTTTTTTTTTTTTTTTTTTTTTTTTTTTTTTTTTTTTTTTTTTTTTTTTTTTTTTTTTTTTTTTTTTTTTTTTTTTTTTTTTTTTTTTTTTTTTTTTTTTTTTTTTTTTTTTTTTTTTTTTTTTTTTTTTTTTAAAAACGTAAGTTTTGGAATATATGTGAATTTTGAAATCGAATTCATATTCAAAATCCAACAAATTTCCCAATAAAATGTTCGGGGGAAACTTGAAAACAGTAGGTTGAAAATTTAAAATTTAAGTTTTGGAAATATTAGTTTTGAAATCGAATTCATATTCAAAATCCGACAAATTTCCCAAAATAAAATGTTCGGGAAACTTGAAAACAGTAGGTTGAAATTTAAAAACGGGAAAGTTTTGGAATATATGTAGTTTTGATAATCGAATTCAATATTCAAAATCCAACAAATTTCCCCAATAAAAATGTTCGGGGAAACTTGAAAACAGTAGGTTGAAATTTAAAAAGTGGAAGTTTTAAATCGTGGAAGTTTTGATAATCGACTTCATATTCAAAATCCAACAAATTTCCCCTAAAACACAATTGGGAAACTTGAAAACAGTAGGTTGAAATTTAAAAATGTAATTTTAAATCGTGGAGTTTTGATAATCGACTTCCTATTCAAAATCCAACAAATTTTCCCAACAAAATGTTCGGGGAAACTTGAAAACAGTAGGTTGAAATTTAAAAACGTAGTTTTGGAAATATTCGAGTTTTGATAATCGAATTCATATTCAAAATCCGACAAATTTCCCCAAAACCGAAAATGTTCAAGATTGAAAATTAAAAAGAGGTTAAAATTAAAAATTGTGGAATTTTAATTGAGTGGATTTCGATTCGAATTCAACCTTCAAAACCCAAATTTCCCGGGAATGGGCATTAAGATGGGAAAATTGAAAACATAAGAAATTAAAAATTTAATTTTAATTTTTCGATTGGGCCGAATTCAC
>JARFIW010000052.1:0-98497 GCA_036346225.1 Platerodrilus igneus | reverse complement strand
TGGCTTTCAAATTACTTAATCTCAAATCTGAAGCGATACACGTATCAGTTTCAGGTATAAATCAAAGTGTATCATACATACAACAAAAAACACAAGTAAGAATTGCATCCTGTATAAATAATTTTTCAACATCTATACAATATGTTGTTATTCCGTACATAACAAGCCTATTACCTGCCACTCAAGTTGATATTTCAAACATCAAATTAGATCCCAATATAAAACTGTCTGATCCATTGTTCTATCAACCAGGATCTGTGGATATGCTAATCGGAGCATCATTGTTTTATGATTTGATGTGTATAGGTCAAATAAAGCAGACCAACTCTCCCATTTTACAGAAAACTAAATTAGGGTGAATTATCTCGGGAAATGTCTAATCTTTTGATACAAAACAGGTAGCTCTAGTATCACTGCAAGAAATGAATGATAATTTAGAAAGATTTTGGAAAGTAGATGAATTTAATTCGAATTCGGAGTCTTTAAACCCAGAGGAAATATTTTGAGAATCATATATTGTTCAAACTACTACTACAAAATCTGATGGGAAATTTAAAGTCAGATTGGTTTTCAAACAAGATGTATCCATGATAGGTGACTCTTACAGTATAACATAAACACGCTTCGATAACTTTGAGGTGGTTCCAGACTCGAAGACAATAGGTCCGTTCGTTTGCACGCACGGGGTAGTTCGGTACTGCACTGAATGACACAAAGCCGTTCGTTTGCAATTTTTAGGTGTAGCAAGTGCAACAACCACCCGTTCGTTTGTTTAAGTGCGGTGTACACAGAGCATGATTATCTGCACCAGGTCTATAGGGGGTGCTGAATTACACTGAATTAAAGTTGAGGTTAAGTTAAAAATTTTGTATTTGTCAACTGTGTTAAGATTGTTAAGAACTCCAGTTATGAGTGTCCAAACAATTAAATTTTCCGTCGGCGAGCATGAAGTTGAACTTCATGAGACTAAGGAGATTGTTGATTTATTATTGCACGGTAAAAATGCATACCTAATTGATAGATTTTGGCGTTATTTATTTTGCATATTGATTTCTAACTAAATATGACGTCTTTTCGCAATTTTGGCTTAATAAGACCCTTACATTAATTAGTTTTTAAAAATCGCCCACCTTCAAGTAGTTGATATCTTAAGAACTTAACAATTGATGATTTTAGATAATGATTTTACCTATTCCTACTTTGAAAAGGCAATTAGTGAAGGAAGGTTGGTGCATTTTGGAGTCACTGCAACAAAAATAAAAGATGTTGATATTGTGAGGCATGTGGTTGAAGATGATATAGGTGAAATCGTCGAGAATATATATGAAGGTGGTGACAATTATATTACTCAAACGTACGATGAAAACATAGCTTCAGGTAGCAGTAGCTTAAACAATGCAGGTAAACAAAAATATCTATTCAATTCAAGTATACATACTTATATAAGCTGAAATTTTTTGCCGGTGTAGCAGAAACTACAGAAAAGGGAGTTACTTGTTGGGCCGATTCTTCAACTAAAATATTGTTATCCCTCTATAAAGAAGTTCATCCAAAAGTTGGGAAAACAGTAAATTTTAAAAATAAAAAATGTATGTGGAAATATATTTCGGTGGAACTGGCTAAGCTAGGTTATGTGTTCACAGAGCAACAGGTTGAAAATCGTTATAAAACGTTGGACAGAGGATATAAAGAAAAAACAGTTCATAATAAGAAAACTGGGCGAAATCGAGCTAGTTGCTTATTTGAAAAGTAAGTCCTTTTTATATGTAGAAATTGATATAATGTGGTATTTTTTTTGGGGAATTGACAGAAATTAATATTAACCGCAAAGCAATTTTCCCAGAATATATCCTTGACTCTACGGGAAGTGGGAAAACTGATATCACTTTAAGAAAAGAAGCAGGAATAGAAGCAGATAATCCAATGCAATCAACTACACCAACTTCAGCAAAGAAGCCTAGAACAATTCTTCAGGAGATACAAAAAATTAGGGTACGAAATGAAAAAGTAGATGAGCAGAAACACGATCTAGAACTTGAAAAGCATGAATTACAACGTAAAGCTATAGAAATAGAAATAGCAAAATTAGAGGCATACAAAGTGAGAACCGAGACAATCCAAAACAAAAAATGCTCTACTTAAACAGCTGTTGGAAAAACTATAATTAATATTTATTAATACCTATTATTTATAATTTTTAATACTATTAAAATTTAATTTACAACAATAAAATACATAAACTATTTCTTATGTTTATTCTTCTTCTGAAGTTGACTACAAATCTTGTCCCGTAATTGTTTCCCTAAATTTGAATCTTTTGAATATTCTAGTTCTTCATGATTTGCTTCTTCTGTGTCTTCTGCATTGAGTTCACAGAAATATTGTAGGTCTTCTACATCAGAAATATTGTGCAGTACACAACATGCTCTTATAAAATGGCACAAATATTTTACACTATGCAATTTGCAAAAATATAGTTGGCGGAACCGTTGCTTCAAAATTCCAAATGTATGTTCTATACTTATACGACACGAACTATGTACCATATTAAAATTTTTTTGAGCAGCTGTTAAATGGCCATTATCAAGATATGGTGTAAGTAAATGCTGTGTGCAGCCATATGCAGAATCCCCTAGTATATAATGATCTAAAACAGACTATATAAAGTAATGTAAAAATTGTGTGCAACACACCTTCGGAAAAGCTTGGAAATTTGTTATAAAGGTCAGAATTTTCCAACACCCTAGCATCATAAACAGATCTTGGGTATCCGATAAATACATTTGTAAACCGCTTTATGTGATCACACGTTGCTTGCATATGTAGAGACATATCTCCTTTTCTTTTGATGTATTTATCTTTTCCGTTTGCAGGTGGATCTATTGCTATATGGGTTCCATCGACACACCCTACAATTAATTTAATGTGATATACAAGAAAAATATTTATAAAAAAACTAACCTATTATACCAGGAAAACCTTTTTCCAATCGGTAATGCTGTTCAATTTTTTCCTGCTGCATTGCATCGGGCCAAACTATGAAATCCTTAGATAGAGAACTGATGAAATAAATCACTCTCTTCAGTATCACATGCACTGTTGATATTGAACTATCAAAACGATCACCAACCTTGTTAAAACTTTCACACTCATGACCAGCATACCAACGAAATAATAATATGTGAAACTCTGCACTTTTAACTCGGCCATTTGTTTGTAAGTTCTTATAAACACTGCTTTCATTGAACAGATTTGCAATAAAGTTAAATACTGCTCTGCTTACTCTAAAGTGTTTAATAAATTCTTTATTAGAATATTTTGGTACTTCTTCCGAGACGTAGTTTTTTATGCAAGTTCGTGGTACTTTCTTGAGTTTGGCTTGAATTTATGTAAGCTGTTCACTATCACATTCAGCTTCGTTTGTGCAAGATATTTCAATTCCATTTTCGAGTAAACTATCATCTGAATCTTCATCAGAAATAATATATTCTGCAATGCTCTTTAATGTAACCATTATTTTAAGCGGGATTTATTCTAGTAGGTTATGTTGAGCCTGTCACCGTGGATTACACCACACCGTTCGGTTGATATCGTTCTACACTTCACATTAGCTGATATTTCGTGCTGCACTGGCTAGATTACACCACACTATACCGCCCTGCAAACGAACGAACCTAATAAGTGGGGTAGAGAGAGAGTCATTCGGGAATAGACGTGTGCGAGGGTAGATGCTAAAGGGCTCCGTCCGGGCATCGTTAGTTAATAGAGTGGCATATTAACTGTTTTTATAATAATTGGTGCGACTACAACACAATCCTGTGTTGTAGATACTTTGTGTTTTTATACGCATTGATATTTTAGTGTAGAAGCTTGTTTTTGTACACGTTATATGGTTTATAGCATTAAATTTGTATTCGAATTCTGTTTTTATTTACACGTGCCACTGATAAAGAGCCCACCTGAGATTTCAATTACAGCGATAACAGTTTCAACCTCTTCAACCTAGAACAACGATTTCAAAGTAACAGTATCCTTAAATAGGAATATGTTGGTTTTATAAAAGAATATCATGCATTAAATCACATTGTAACGTATTTTTTATTTAGTTACACTTTGCTTATTAATCTAAAATAATATCTCAATAAAATAAAAATATAATTTATAAATTTCTAAACACTAAAAATAATTCATAAAATTTACAATAGCATATGCGCTCCTTCGCTTTACAGGTCTAAGTCCTATAATAAGAATCGTCAAGTTGTCATTTCGGGTCACTTTTCTATCAGCGTCTGAACAGGTAAGCTGCTATCAGCGGCGTGGAAAAGTCAAGATGTTAAACAGGCACATGGCCTGTAATACGGTCCGCAAGAAGATATAATTGATTTAACCTTCGTGTCGGAATGTGGTTCTTGGCAGCTGCAGCGTACAGATTTCATTTTGTGTTCCACCTGTAGCAGCTCAATAGATTCCTGCTGGCCGAAGAATCGTATATGGTGCTGAAATGAAAATTTAGTTTGAGATTTGAAATACAAAAAAATTATAGGACATACTTAGTGAAGAATTGGTTTGGTTAAATAATGTTTTGTTCAGAAGATCTTTTATAGTTCCAGCGTTATATTTATTCGTAATGATGTGTTTACTGTTTGTTCATCGCAGATGATTATGGAATATTCCACATCTGATGTCATAAGTTCAATTTCTTTTGGTCGCACTGTACTTCGACACGTGAGTGATATTTAGTCTTTAATCCCAATTATAATTATTTAAATGTTTTACGAAAGATAAAAAGTTGAAGTTTTACCTTGATTTAGTTAACTTAAAAATTATTTAGAAAAAGAACGATTCTTTAATAAACTTGTAATCTTGCAAAATTTTAAAGATGGCTATGCAGTTTGCTTATCGTTATTATTTCACAAACAGATAGCGTTGACTACACTGAAAAAGTTGTTATTGACATATGATGTCAAAAATATCTAGCTATCCAATTTAAATATCACATGTTATTTTACGCTATTTTAAAAATATCTTTAGTAATTTTGAGGTCATGTAATTTGATTCTTAAACAACGTGATGAATTTTTTTTATACATATTAAGTAAAACGAACTCTATGTTGAAAGACGCAATTTTATAAGACGTTAAATAATTAAATTTAATTGTGAAGTCGACGCAGACTACAGATGACTAAAGCTTAAAATATGTAATATGAATTATTAAGAGAGCTCAAACTTTATAGTAAATTTATTCAGAAATATTCAATTTAGAGATCTTTATGTTTTTTTGAACACAGAACCATACTAATTTTCTGTTCTATAAACATTTTAGTTGAAAAGATTATGTTAAAACAAATCAAGTGAATTTAATTGAATAGAATCCATATTTGCATAACTCTTTTATTATTAAAAATTCAAGTAAAATTTATAGGTCATTCATGAGCAAACATTGTGTCTAATGATAACAAATACCCTGGGTGTATACTTTTGGAACTTAAATTCTACTATATTATTTTTGGTGAATATTTTTTTAAGGACACAAACGGTGTCCAAGTTGTACATTTATTTGTTCACAGGTTAAGCCGAGACATCTGTCAGACATCTGGTAATTGAGATTTTGGTAAGTGCTTTACAAGGGTGAAATTCAGGTTTTGTGGCTATATAAGCGGTGTAGATTTAAGGTTTCCGCATTCCCCTAATACAAGTACAGATAATTTTTATAGGTTGTTGTATTGAAGAATACGGTGGCGCTCATTATCTGCATTTTTGGTCAACAGACATCCCATGACCCAAGCTCATGATCTACCCAGAGCTAACACTCTACTAGCCGTTTATCTCTAAAGAGTTTTTCTTTTTCTCAAGCCGTTTTCCATCCAACTTTACCTTGGGCTTTCATTGTTAATAAGAAATTTTCGACCTTGTGATATCAGGTAAGGGTGTATGATATATGGTGGTCCAATTTGCTATCTGATATTCACGAAGGAATATTTTTGTTTCCAACATGTCGATATCAGACAATGAAAATAATTGTTTTTCTTGTCACATCATGCAGTTTGTTACATGGCAAAATTGGACATGTACACTTTTTAAATTTGTGAGTAAATTCACGCCAGTATTTTAAAAATAGACTTGTTAAATTTCCGTCATTTCGGACAGTCGCGTTTGCGCAAAAGAATGCGCAGACGCGGAGTGGCGGAAGTGCGCGATTTGAGACACGACAATTATTAGCCAACGAGACGTCGAACAGTGAGGTTTACCTGTGTCGTTTTCTTCTTGTCTTTTCTCTTTTAGGACGTAGGTTTTCCTTATCTCTGCCTCTTATCGTTCCTTACCTGGTTGTTCCTTACCGTACCGCTACAGACGACAAAGAGGAAAGATAAATTCATCTGGCTTCATCGAGGGATTGTAACCAAACAACACCCAAGAACCCTGAGTTTGAGCTGAATGGAGCGATTTAAGTGAGTACCTCGATTTATTTATCTCTTTGAGTGCTAATGGTATCATTATAAACGCATTTGGTATGTGATACAATTGACACGTAATTGTAATATTATTATTATTGCGCAATATTGTTAACGGGGAGCGTATCAGTGTTGCCAACTTGGGTAGTGGCATTATAACAGTTGCGCGGAACTATAACAAGTTTTCAAGAAATCTAGCGACACCACAAAATGTCGTGTAGTTTTTGATGGAAGTTACAAACCATCTTCAGGTTTGTTTTTAAATCAATCTCTGTTAGCAGGACCTACTATTCAGGATGATATATTTTCATTAATAGCTACGTTTCGTACCCATAAATTTGTATTTACTGTCGGCATTAAAAAGATGTACCGTCAAATATGGATATACCAAGATGATAGTAAATTTCAAAAAATTTTGTGGCTGGAAGATCCATGCCAAGAGGTTAAGATTTATAACTTGAACACAGTAACTGATGGCATGTCATGTGCTTCATTTTTAGCAATTCGTTGTTTATATGACATAGGCGAGCAAATTAAATTACCACACCTTTTAGAATCATCAATTATTCAAGGAGATTTTTATGTTGATGGTCTTATTACAAATAGCGCATCTGAACGTTCTTTATTATACAATAAAAAAAACTTAACAATTATTCTAAAGGCTTATGGGTTTGTCTTATGAAAATCCAGGAGTAATGTACAAGGAATTGTAGATTGTTTCAGTGATAGCATTTCTCTTTCAGATAAATTTAGCAAAACACTTAGCATACTTTGGAATCCAAATTCAGACTCATTTACTTATTCTTTCAAAATTCCAAAAAATGTTTCGCACGTATCAAAGCGAACTATATTTGCTCTCACAGCACAGTTGTATGATCCTTTAGGTATGTTAGCACCTGTGATCATATTTATTATTCAAGAATTGTGGCAATTAAAATTAGATTGGGGTGAATCAATTCCAATAAACCTAAGGTTAAAGGATGAGTTGAACTTTATTAATAAAATTATAATTCCAAGATATGTCGCTGTGTTAAATGCTCTATACTTTGAGCATCATGGATTTTCTGACGCATCGGTATTTACCTCAGATGTATTACCCATAATTGTGAATATTCAATCTAGCCAAAACACGAATTGAGCCCATAAAAACTATTATGTTGCTCAGGCTAGAATTTGTAACGGCGGTATTGTTAGCTAATCTAGCTCAAAAATTTAAGAAAATTTTTAATATTACTTTTTCCAGTGAATTTTATTAGACAGATTCACAAATCGTGCTTTCTTGGCTAAATTCAGAACCTAATAAATTGTGGCCAATAGAATAACACACGCTCAAACATTAACCAATATTGAAAATTGAAATCATGTAAAGTCAAGCGATAATTCCGCAGACATTGCTTTATGAGGTTGTATGCCAAGTAAATTACATTCTCTTTCCTTGTGGCGGGAGGGTCCAAGTTGGCTCCAGCTCGATAAAGAGCACTGGCTAAAGGAAAATTCGGAGTTGTGTGAATTGATACCACAATCAGAAGGAAAAATTTATGTTTTCTTAAATAAAATTGAACAAAGGAAAATATTGTATTTCAAAAATTCTCATCTTTTAATAAACTGAAACGAGTGATAGCTTGGTGTTGTCTACGGTTTAAGGACAATTGTTTAAAACCAAAACAAGGGGAAAATGTTGGTCCATTACTAGAATTAAATAATGCATTGGCAGTTCCGACTAAAATGACTCAAATTGAGTCATTTCCTGAGGAATATAATTTAATAACTCTAGGCAAATGCTTAAACCTCAAAAGCTCATTATTATGTCCAGTAAATATAACCTTACAAAACTGTTGTTTGAAGAACAACATAAGCTTTGGCTCCATCCTGGACCAAGTTTATTATTAAGCATAGTTCGTGACAAGTATTGGCCTCCTTCAGGAAGAAATTTGGCTAGTAAAAATAACAAGAATTGTGTTAAATGTTGTCGTTTTAATTCTAGTATGAATAATCATAGGAGAATTACCTTTTCAAAGAGTTTCTGCTATGCCTCCTTTCCATTCTGTTAGGAACTATGCAGGCCCAATAAACATAAAAATGTCATATGATAGAGCCTCAAAATCCATGAAATGTTACATTTGCATTTTTATTTGCCTCAGTACGAAGGCTGTACATATAGAACTGGTGTCAAACTTGTCTACTAATGCGTTCATTGCTACTTTTAAACGTTTTGTTGCTCGTTGTGGCAAGCCATTAAACATATTCAGTGACAATGGCAGATACTTTGTTGGTGCAAATTCCACACTTAATGAATTATACAAATTTGTTAGAGAACATTCTGACATTATTTATCATAAGACACTACAAGAAGGTGTAAAGTGGCATTTTATTCCTACATATACACCTAACTTTAGCAGAGTCTGGGAAGCGGGGGTAAAAAAGTATTAAACATCATTTGAAACATGTTTTATATGAAACTTCATTAAATTTTAAAGAACTATTCGCTGTTCTAACACAAATTGTGTCAATGCTTAATTCGACATCTTTAACTAAAGCCCTTTTGGATTGCCGCTCCTATTGTTATGGGGGACACCCACAGATTGCCTGCGCCTTGGACACATCAGTGAGTGTTAATTTACGATTTTTTTTATTGTGGCATTGGCCCTTGTGAAATGGTCACGGAAAAATGCTTATCAAGGTCGATTTGACGCCTAAACTTGGTGTTTTTTTTGTTCTTGGGAGCATGGTTATCTTTACGAGAGGGGCTAGTTAATATTGTACGTATGAGGACCATTCCACCTAGTTAATTGCATACTCACGATGGTGACTCAGCAGTGTTGGCTTTCCCTTTTTTTGGGGGTTGTAAACCTCTGTTAATTAAGACATTGTAGCGCCAACATTATATATATATATATATATATATATATATATATATTACTCAAATTTAGACCAGGGTAGAAAATTAATTAACGACATCAAACAATTTTAATCACTTCGTATAAAGAAACAAATAGAAATTACGTGCGAAATTTATATTAATTAATTCAATTTTTAAGTAACGGGTATTAAACAAAGTGTACAAATAATAATTAATATTTAATTAGTATTCGATAAAAATTAAAGGGTAGAAGTCAATGCCATTCATTATTATTTTAATTGGAGTTAATTGAACGATTATTAAGGTATAATATGCATAAAAGCTTTTAAAAACCCAATAATACCAAATATGAGACGCGTTGCTAGCATACAAATCTATCAAGAGGGTTAAAATACGTGGAATATCCAAATCGTAGAAGTATTAGGATTGAACACCTGCGTATTTTTAAATAGCACAGTCTGTTTAATTTGTTTGGATAAACATAAAAATTCTGCGTATATTGCAAACGGTCGGATAAACCGTAGCTTATGTTAACGAGAAAGGCTAGTTGAGGGGTTATTTAACTCAAATAGGAATACACGTGGATTCAAATAACCGATAGTAAAGAATATCGATTTGTACCACTCAGACCAGGCTAGAAAGAGACGGATAAAATGCGCAAAGCAGAGACACGGATAATAAAAGGCGTGATTTGAGCAACGTCACTAGGTTTGCGATTGGTTGAAATAAGAAGCAGATATGAGAGGTGGAAACAACAATTTCTATATAAAATTAATTAGTTGTTCGCAGACGCGTGGCGCGACGTGTGAAAATTTCTTAGATTTAACTGGCACCAGTGCAAAATTTTAGTAGAATTGCTGTGCCGGACTGTCGAAAAGGGAACATAGAATGCGAAATTCTAAAAATTGTCCGTTGAGGGACAAATCCGACGTGCGAGCGGGCTATTATATAAACCCGTGCTAATATGAGTTTCTCTCTCTTAGATTTTCGATTTTTATTCAATACTTTAAACAGTTTGGCTCTTAGATTTTCGATTTTTATTCAATACTTTAAACAGTTTGGCTCTTAGATTTTTGATTTTATTGAATACTTTAAACAGTTTTCTCTCTTTATTTTTTGATGTTATACGATACTGCAAGCAGAATACGTGCTACGATACAAGTTATTATGCATTAGTGCACTTAGAAAAGATAGATAAGTAGCGACAAATAAATACATTTAAGTATACAGCTTTGTATAGCGTGAACGAATTATGAATTTCTTTACTATTTTTCGGGAGTGAGTAATCAACTGGTATTGGTAAACGTGATTGGATCCACAAAGCAAGATTTAGATATACATAGATGAGTTCCTGAGAAGCCCTGAAACAATTTTAGATGAATGGTGGTGTAGAAAAATTTTAAAAGCGGTTAGAATCTGAGGACGTAAACATAACCCAGTTGGAATGGTGAAATTAGCAAGGACGATGTACATTGAAGCCACGAGTGCAGCAACCTTCAGGTAAATTATACAATTTTGTTCGAACTTTGATGTTTTAGTGTGTGTTGCATATCTTTATAATTTGTTTGATAAAATGGACAGTAGTGAATTTGTATAAACAACAAATTTTTAATTTTAAGGTAAAATTTTCTTGTATAAGTAGAAAGGAGTATTTAGCAGTTTATGTTTTGATTATGATGAAAATTTCGGTCTGTCTTTGAGCTCAATTAGACTAACCTGTCTAATTAACGTAAAGGGGTGGGAGATGCTCCCTTTTATTCAGACTTAGGTCTGCACATATTGTAACTTAATTAGTATGCATCCTACCAGGACTTTAATTCTGGATGTAAATTAAAATGATGACAAATTTAAACTTGAAATTTTATGATACTGAAATTTATGCTGAAATTTAATTTTAAAATTTTAATGTATTATGAATATTGATGTAAATAAAGTTAACGTTGATGTTTGTGGTAGGAATGTGTTTGTTTTTTTATGAATGAGGATAAAAGTTTTAACTAGGTGAGCAGCCGAGGCGGAAAGAGTAAAGAGGCGATTATCAGAAGAGATTCAACAGAGCGAGAATCACAGCAAATCTTGGTGCCCAATTCGAGAGGCTCGAATATTTTTTACTCTGGTGAGGCTTTTGTAGGTTTCACAACAATATATATATATATATATATATATATATATATATATATTATGCTATTTGATATTATAAAATGGTTTAAAAAAAAGTAGTTGATATAACTGAGGGTAAAAACATTAATTTACCACTCCTATCAAGGTATTCTAAATTTAAAACACTACAATAAAACAAAGATTGATAAATAATTACTTGTTAAGCGCAGATAGAATGTTTTGTACTAGTGATGCAGCGTTTGAGGTTTGAAAAAAGCATTTTTTCACTGTTCTTCAATACAAAGTGTATCTAAGGTAATTCCAACTGAATGTGTATAGGTTTTGTTGATAAAAATGTTGTTTGTAATTGTTCAAGGATACTCTATTCCATTAATTAATTTATGTACCTGTAAATGAAAGTAGTTTAGCATTTTTTAATTATCATAAAGTGATGAAAATTTATGGAATGTCAACCAATGACAATTTATACCAATGATACCAGTATCTGTTCCAAAATAGCAATCAAGTACAGTTAATGCTGAAGTAATGAATGTACCCCTTAAATTATTATAGATAGTAGGCAAGATGCAAATTTTTTAGATTATTTCCTAGGTGATAAGTGTTTAGAATAAGTGAGTTGATTTAAAAATTGTATACTATATAGATGTTTTTTGGCTTTAAGAGCCGGTAATTGAATTTATAATATTAATATATGTGTTTAAAATGTATGCATTTTATTTGAGTGGATAACAGAAGTAATACTCCACAGAGTTGCATGTTTATGGAGAAAGAGTGTATCAAGGAAATAATTAATAAGGTTTATACAACCAAGCAAGTTACAGAGGAGGAATTCCAAGTAAAGCAAACATCGGGTCATCTCTTGTGTTAGTGAAGAGTCGCACCAGCGATCTTTAGATATTTTGGAGCAGGTTTCCAGTCATATAGATTACGGTCCATTTTATGTTGGTGAAGTATTGAAAGTGTTCCTATTGATAGAGCCTTATCTAAGTATACAGTTCATGAATTAGTAGTTTATTACTTGTAGAACCTAAAAACAAAAATCAATTTCTTTAGAACATAAAACTAAAACGTACTTTCAACAGGTATTAACTGCAAGCATTCGCTAGACGATTTTGTGGTATCCTGTATCAAGGTCCATGTACAACCCAGGCACATTCAGAGGAGTTGCAGGTATTTGAAGTTATCTTTATATATACATCATTTAAAGTGATTTGTTAGTAATTTGAATCTCAAACACTTACCTAAATTATATATTGTTGAGTCCATTTATCAATCTTTGAATATAACCACGAGATACTAGTACTAAAAGAGGTTAAGTGGTTTTAACTAGGCGACGCTTTATGCGGATGTGTTAAATATACCTGTAAGAGGACAAAGAACTCACGTTTTCTTACAGAGTAAAATTACTAGATTCAATTATCCCTGAACGAGTCTTAAAAGCCGTGGCATAAATAAAACAGAAATTTTTTTCTTTATTAAATCGTACAACAAAATTACAAAAGTTAGCATAGTATTTTTCAGCGTGCGTAAATATATGCAAGCATGTCAGGTTGCGATACTATAAGGAAAGATTTGCCGCCGTTTATAAACATTTTAAAAGGCCAACACCACATTTAGGTGTGCAAATATTAATCCTTTAACTCATATTTCGAATTATATTATAATTTTATCTGATATCTTCCATACACTATAATATATATGTAATTTGAGGTATACTATAAGAATTTAGAGCTGTGGTTTTTAGTGTTGAATTTGTTGGTTTGTAGCTATTTCAGAGGGGTGTTGACCTAAAAACTGCAGCTCGCCATTTTAAGGGAGTGTTTATTATTTTTGTTTTTTTGATATATGTAAAGAGAGGGTTTATTGCTTTTTGGGGTGTTTTTTTGTTTGCTTGTTATACTGCTATGCTATGTCTATTTAAAATGTCATTTAGATTAATTATATGTAGTAATACGTTTTGTTAACTTCTTATTTTTATTTCAGGCTGTCCTTCGTAATTATAATTTTTTTTTGTATTTATACTACCTCACCTACTCACCAACTGAGCCCAGGCATCCTTTCATTGTTCGGTCGGTTACGTCGGTTTATGTAACAATCCATTCAACAAGTCCGATGTGATTGGAATCGATTACGAACAATTTGTATCGTAACAATTCTACATGCAAATCGCTGTAATCATGAATTGTACTTTAAGAACGCCCCCAACCTCACATTTGATGTTGATGAATTTGGTGTTAAGCAATGGAGGTAACAGTTACGATGGATGAATTTGGCAATGAAATTCATAATGAAAGTGGGGAAACTCTTATACAAGATGAAAGTAAGTGAACCTTATTTAAATTATGGAAGATAACTATAGCTTTGCATATTTAGACGGTGAAGTGTTATTTGTTACACTTCCAACCAATTCAGAAGAATTTGGTAGTCGATCAACAACGCCACAATCGTTCCAAGTCGGTGAAGTCAATACTACTTCTACAAACGAATTTTCAGAGGCATCAATGTTACTACTGATTTTTTTATATTCTGAATTACGAGATAAATTTTGTAGTTCTGAAATTAAAAACTATCATTGCGGTGAGAATTATCTACAAAAATGATGGAACATGGGTATAATTTAACAACACAAATTATTGAACGGAAGTTGCAGAATTCAAAAGGTCACACTACTTAAAAATTAGAGATAATAATACGAAAACTGGTAGAGGTCGTAAATCCTGGCAGTATTATGGTTTACTGGACGAATTATTTCGAAATGATGCATTATTAATCCATCGTATGCCGTTGCATCAATGGTAAGAGGTAATATTGAATTACTTATATTTCAATAATTTGTTTTAGCCAACACAAAATATTTCAAGTTTAGAATACGAAACCAGGATAAACATTGCTAGCAGCACAGCAACCTCCAGAAATACTGATATAGGTACATGTATATACAATTTTAAATACTTTTATTGTAGAAAGCTCCGTTTGTTAATGTCTTAATTGCCACAATCCCAGTTACCTTCTGGTTATGCAATGATTAAAACTATGTATCTGTCAACCGAGATGTTACCAGAAAATGCAAACCCTGAGACTATAGTAGAAGCTACAAGGAAGAGGAGGTTAACCAAACCTGCAAAGCACAATCCTCACATAAAAAAAGTTCGCAAAGCTGAGCCACATTGGGTAGAAATACTTTCTACTTTGCAGAACAGTTGCATGGAAGAGATGGCTAGTATTAAATTTGCATTAGACAAAAGCAACGACATTCAACTGTCAAGAAATAGCCTCCTGGTAAAATTGTTGGAGAAAATGTAGATATCAGCAGATACATATCGTGTTCTTTTGTAATTTGATATACCTCATATTACATCTTTTTTGCAATTGGTATCTTTTAATATTGAACAGTTACACAAAATAAAGCAATACATAATTACTTAAAATTATATTTATTACAACTTTTATTTAGTATTACAATAATGTGGCAATTTCATTTCTCTATTTATGCCATTTCTAAACAATACGGGTTGGTCGTGATCTGCAAAAACAGAAACCTCATCCAGGTCGTCTAAGATATCTTCACCCACCTCATATCCTTCATATGTTAGAATAAAATTATGCAAAACGCAACAAGCTGTAATGACGTGGAATTTCTTCCTTAATGCTCATATCCAGGTAACGTAATCGTCCGAACTTATATTTTAAAAAACCGAATGCTTGTTCAATACAACTTCCTATTGCCGAATGTATTGTATTATATCGTTGTTCAAAGTCAGTTAAATGTCTGTTATCTCTAAATTGCGACAAAACATTTTCATGTAAAGGATATGCAGAATCTGCTAAAATGTGTATATGTTGCGGGATTAGTCCAAGATCAATTTGTTGACTTACAGGACTAAGACTGAATACTCGGGCATCATGCACACGACCTGTTATGCCTACAAAAATATCAATCAATTTTAAATTATAATCACAAATTCCTTGCAATATAATGGAATGTAATTGCTTTCTCGGGTGAAATGAACAATTTTCTGTGCATTGAAATTCAGCAGAACTCTGATGGTTCCATCATTGTATGCCAGTATGCACAAATACAAAAAGAATAATGGTTAAATCGTTGTTACACCATGTGAACGCAATGGAACTGTAGGTTCAAATCCTATTCAAGATCAGGTACCATATCGGGAAGCAATAGATTTTTTAATGTATCTGACAGTAGAAAGTCACCCCGATATAGTTTTTGCAGTAAGCAAAGCCGCACGCTCCATAGAAAGTTCAACTGAAAATGATTGGTATGCCGTTCAGCATATTTTTAAGTACTTGCAAGGTACCAGTGATTATGGCATAGTCTATAAACCTCAAGACCTTGAAATTCAGTGATGCGGATTTTGGAGGTTGCGCAATGACACGTCGATCAACAACAGGTGTTATTTCAATCATATCCGGTGGAGCAATTTCGTGGGCCAGTCAACTTCAGCACTCAGTAGCGCTTTGCAGTACTGAGGCAGAATTTGTCGCAAGTAGTGAAGGTGCCAAATAACTTATTTGGATTCAGCATCTTCTAATTAATCTCGGTCATCGCATTTGCAAACCAAAGCTATTTGTTGATTTAGCAAGCGCTCTGAGTAGAGTATTTAGTGACGTTCTGGACCCACATTTGCTCCCAAAACCCACATTTGCTCCCAAATTTACATGTAAATTCGCACTATAAAGTCCTATTTTAAGGGACTCTCCACCTTGCTCGGACATTCCCAATCTTCATTTGCTCCCTCATTTGCTCCCTCATTTGCTCCCTCATTTGCCACCTCATTTGCTCCAACATCCTCATTTCCACATCAGGACCAAATAGTTCTCTTCGACTAGCCATTTATCATCTTTCGAGATAACATCTTTCGAAATAAATATATCTTACATTTTCATCTTAGCAACCTCATTTGCTCCCACATCTGGACCAAATAGTTTTCTTCGATTAGTCATTTCCACCCGCGAGATAAACCTATCTTGTTTGGTATCAATTAATATTAGAATTTTTTCAGCTACCCGAATCTTTAGGAATTTTTCACATAGCACCATCCCCTAGAGAGCTAGCCCAATTTTAAAATTTTTTACCAGTAGCGATTTCTGACCGTCCTTATTAATTTTTTAGTCATGCAATACATCAAATTAGTCTAGAATTTTATGCAGAAACCGAATCTGTAAACAGATTTAAAATAGGACCACCCCTTACTATTTTACACACACCCTCTAAATTATAAATTTTCTGCAGCTCATACCTAAAAGAGAATCTAAAAACCATTCTTAAAACTTTTAATTACAGACAATTTTTACTAATACAGTTTAAATTTTGTAAACCACATTTCTAAATACATATTCACAATTTTTTATTCTTAACCTGAAACTTCTCATATCGGCTTATACTTATTAATATTTATTTCTAAATAGAGCACCTTATCCAAAGACCAACCGGACCCACATGTTTCTAATTCCTCTGATTTTGTTCGCATGGTTTCGCTTAAGACCTCGTACATATTTTCCAGATTACTAGTAGACGTTATAACCACATTTTTTGTGTTAAAGGATTTCAGATCGGTAGTCTCTTCCCCCATTTTGGTGTAAACGCCGTAGAGTTCACAATAGACTTTTATTGCTGTATGTTGTATTCTTTTTTCATTAATTAATCGAATAAATCGCTCTTTCTGCTTCCAAAGAGACTCGGACACTCCATCGCCGACACTGGCGTTCTTTATGCGATAGCTAGCCATACGATTGTTAAACGCTGTGCTAACCATTTCTACACCATCGTCGCTAGTAGCGGTAACTGATGCATTTTTATGTTTGTTGTCCTTAAGTGTGCGGCATACGTAGTTTTTTCCATTTCGAAATCGCATACTTTACACATAATTCGTGGTTGTTTCGTACAAGACCTTTTAACAGCTGGTGGAGTTGACCGTTTACTGCTTAATGAAATACCATGCTGTTTTTCCTTGTGTCGCTGTAAGCTGTCCATTCTCGTAAAAGCGATACCGCAAGATCCACAGTTTAAGTACTTTGCTGCGGACGGATGTATAAGCTTAACCGTGGACGATGTTACACCACAACATTTGTTCTGGTGCCGTTTGAGAGCATTTTTCCAGGTATAGGAAGCACCGCAAGAGTCGCATTTAAAAACGTTTGCAGGTACCATTGTAGTACAAAACAAAATCCACACTATAGGACTTTGGTGATACTTGTAAGCGAACTAACTTATAACTAAAGAGCTTACTCTTGCGTACCTGCTTTATGTACCCTATAGAATGCAAACCGAAGGTTTCCGAAGACAGCCGAACGAAGTTGAGGGTTCAGCGGGGAAACTAAATGACGTCATCTTTTACCAATCCTTGCTGCTCGTCCAGTACATTTAGCACCAATGCATGCGCCCGGTTCGCTTTGTCCATGCTGCAAATGCAGTTAGTAGAAACACCGGAAAACGTCTTCCATGTTGTACGGATCGCGTGCATATTAAAAATCCAAAAAGGTTGTAGGACACGCACACAAATTGGTTGCAAGCCGTGCAGTAGAAGATGCAGTGCTACTATATACAATAACTTAATAAAACATTTTAAACCTTTACTAAGGGGATACTAAACTTGTTGCTTACAGAATACTTACTAATAAAGCAATTTAATTTTAAATAATTTCTACGTAATATTTTAGAAAATGCTAGGTTTGAATATTTTCTTTGGAAACAATCGAAAATTGCCGAAGACACTCGAAGAGTGCACAAACGCAGTCACTAAACCAATCAGCATTAATACCGAGTATTCTATACTTTCGTAGGATTCTCATTTCCTAGAAGCAAATCTTCCGCATAGCGGTGGTAGCACGTAATGATTTCTAGAACCGGTAAGTACGCGACATCGCCCAAATATAGAATTAGATGCTCGATGTCCGTCAACCCCCGATTCCCTCGTAAAAGGTAGAAAAAACTCTGTCAATCATCCATTATACTTCGACTCACCCCCGTTCTGATAATTTACAAACATTTTTCAAACGACTATACTTTCGTAGGATTCTCATTTCCTAGAAGCAAATCTTCCGCATAGCGGTTGGTAGCACGTAATGATTTCTAGAACCGGTAAGTACTCCACATCGCCCAAATATAGAATTAGATGCTCGATGTCCGTCAAACCCGGATTCCCTCGTAAAAGGTAGAAAAAACTCGGTCAATCATCCATTATACTTCGACTCACCCCGTTCTGATAATTTACAAAAATTTTCAAACGACAATGGGCTGAGAATTTTAAACCTCCGAGGGATCTTTAAGTCGTGATCAATTACACATCCGAGCTACACGTAAACTAACAATGCACTGTATAATACATGCATACCCCTTCTCTGCGCTACTGCTATTCTTGTAGTTGCTTGAAAAAGTCAGTCGCCCTTTTTACTGCTAGGGCCGCTAAAAAGCATCATTCCATACTTTCTTTATAAGTGTAGCACATCGCGCACTTTTTTGTCGGATAATTAACTTTTGTTTATGTAGGCCTTTACACTTTCGCTTATTTAAACATCTAATACGATTGATTAACAACTTTCGATTATTCTAACGGGGCCCGCCATACATTTCGCCGCACCGTTCCTTTTGAATACAACGATCCTATGGGCTTCCACATACTAACACCTAACGTATCTTTCCTACTAGTTGTTAAACAAAAACTACCGGCATCGCCATGTCCGTATACGGACGTAAGCAGATGTTTGCTGATATGTACGAGAATATGTAACCATATACATTAATCACTCTAAGCTATTTTATTTAGTCCAAGAAAACTATTATTTTTCTAAACCACAATTACTAATCGTCTTTATAGGTTTAACATTTCTACCATTTCCCAATGACTGGTGCTACGTACATAGAAACTTTAATTTCTTATTGGAGAGAATTCTTATTCTCCCATGCACTGTTGCATAGTTGCATGCCCATCCCTTTTGGGGGTATATGCTCGTTATAGGTTGTAGCACTCTCGGTTTTACTTAACTACACTTCGTGAGACCCCTTTAATCTTTTTAATCGTATCTTTCTCGCTTACAATACAGTAGGACTTAGCCCTACTACTAACAAATTCTAATACTGGACCCCCCATTAAATTCGTCTTTAAATTTCCCTACAACTTTTTAAGGGAAAAATTGATAGGTTAAGCCAGCGCCGCGCCGCTGGCCTAACCTATCAATTTTTCCTTTTATCTAACCTATTTCCACACTTGGTTTTTAATTAAAAAACAATTAGTGCTAATGGGATTTTAATGGGAAAACGCATTAAAAAGCAATTAGTGCTATCAACTTAATTCCACTGTTTCTCGGTTCAATCAGATATGGTACTACTCTAATGATAAAACTTAGTCATGACATCCATTTAAAGTTTCAAAGACAATTTTTTTAAAATTGGTTGTTGCGTATAACTTTTGTGATATTGCAATAATATCAAACTATTTCTTTATGTGCATAATCGGATCTAAGTCTGGTTGTGGGGGTGTATTAATGGCAAAGTTCCTTGAATTTATGTCCATCAGAATAGGGTGAAATTGCTCCATAGGGTGAAATTGCCCCATAGGGTGAAATTGTCTCATAGGATGAAAGTGTTTCCCTCCGACCTAGGTCGGAATTAATCCTATCTAGATCGGATTTTAATCCAACCTAGGTCGGAAAATCGTCAAATAAATGTTTAATAGACTACAACAGGTTTAAAGACTCACCCGTCTTTGTAATCGACTGTCGTCATCAATTTGAAAGCATCAAGGACGCAACTGTTGATGTAAGAATGGAATTAGAAGCTTCAAGAAATTTTGAACCGTCGATGAAGGCTTATGCTTTAATTATACATGACTCTATGTTTGAATATAATCCGTTTACGGAAATTGTTAATAGATTTATTCACAATTAAATATTTTGTATATACTTTTTTTAATAAAACAGTATAAAATCTATGTTGTTTTAATATTAAATTTTTGGTGATCCAACGCAGTTTTTCGCGCATTCCGATGTACGCCTAAGCACGTCTGTGTCCATGCGCAACCCTGCGCGCGCATTCCTTAACCATGCGCACCCCTGCGCGTGCGCACTCCTGCGCGTGCGCACCCCAACGCGTGCGCATCCCATGCCCATGCGCGCCCATGCGCGTGCGCACTCCTGTCCATGCGCACCTCTGAGCGTGCTCATCCCTACCCATGCGCACCTCTACGCGTGCGCGCCCCTGCGCGCGCCCCTATGCGCGTGCGCACCTTTGCCCATGCGCACCCCTGCGCGTGCGCACCCCTGCCCATGCGCATTCTTGTAATGCTGGTATATAAGGAGGTATTATTTTCAATTTGAATCAGTTTAAACTTATATATGAAAGATGTACGTCAAGGAATCTTTAGAGAAAGCAATTAGTAAAATACAAAAGGTATAAGTGTTAACTCTGCAAGTAGGTTATATGGTATACCTAGAAGAACGTTAAGCAAATATATTAAAAGGTTGCAGAACGTGAAGAAATAACATAATTCCAACGATGCATCCAGAGATGTTATACCAGAAGTTAAAATACCTATACAGAATTATGATAACTTTGCTATTGCTAATGCAAAAGAGGATGGTAAACATGGTCCTTTGTTCCCGTCTAACATACGAGCTATATTCGTGGGACCATCGAGTTATGGGAAGACCAACGCTTTAATATCTCTGATCTTGCACGAGAACGGTCTTAGATTCCAAAATGTCTATGTATTTTCGAAGTGTTTATATCAACCAAAATACGAATTGTTAAGAAACGTTTTTACACCATTAAAAGAAGAAATTGGGTACCATGAGTTTGAAAATTACGATGATTTGATCGAACCCGGAGATACCAAAGAAGATTCAATTATGGTTTTCGATGATATACCTGCAAACGAGCAAAGTAAAATCACTCAGTTTTTCTCGTTCGGTCGACATAAAGCAATATGTATCGGGCATTTTTATAGGTTTAACATTTTACGCTATTTCCCAATTAACAAATACCTTTCTGTAACTACGATTTCTATATTTTATATTTATTAACTCCTTAGGCGAGTGCATCGTATTATAATGAGTAGATTGCATCGTCCTTGTCTTGCCGTTAATATAAATTTTGTAGCTTATGTGAATATACAAGTCTAGATAAGAGACGATAAGCGGTTGTAACAACGAGTTGAATAAACAGATTAGGAGTCGTAGTTTCGTTCTTGGTTGCTATATATTAATTACGTGGAACCAGACTGTTTCTTTTTGCTTTGACAAGAGTGAGAATTAATGCGGGATGAATTTCGAATTGTTCCTGAACAAGCGCGGCACGATTTTAGTTGTCTTTCTTATGAAATAAAAGTCGTATATTAACTGTAGCAGAGTGTAGTTCTGATTACTTTTTGAAGGAAGTATGCTTTAGATGTAACGTGTTTGATTGACCACAAGTGTTGTTGTAAGGTCATTGACGGACGGTTTTAGTGATACGCGTTGCATTACTAATTGGTTTTTTTGGTTGCGTTTCTGTTGGAAATAAAACTGATAGAACTTGTCGTGCGTTTTACGGATTTGACTTAGTGATACGCGTTGCTTTACTAATTGTGTTTTTTTGTTGATTTGTCTTTTATACTTAAACTGTGTGTGCGATCTCGTCTGTGTCCCTTTGTTTGATCAGATTAGTGCATACTTTGGATTATTTAAATACAGTGGATACTGGAGTTTTTGCATTTTTCTAACACCAAAGAATCTAAAATAGATCCTCGCTTGTGCGAATTTCGTTATTTGCGAAATATAACAGATTACCGGTTTACAAAGGTATTGGTTGAAGTTTCTCACTGCTTTTTGGAGGTTTATGAAAATAGTATACATTTGATCCCAGTTGAAATTAAACTAGTGCTACAAAATATTTCGAAATTATTGTCTCAGGAAATAGAATTAACAAGAAAATTTTCAATGCTACATAGTTCCGTCGCGTGATGGTGTCTGCTGCTAACGCCAGTGAAATACATTGGTGTGGTTAGTGTAAAGTGTAAGAAATTCCATCAACACCCTCACAGTCAAGGGTGAAGTGCTTCGTTAGCGTAGGACATCGTGAATCTCACACCTCCGTTGCAAGGAAGCGTTGCTGAAGGACTTTTGTAAGTTGAACTATTTTCTATTTGTTATTACTGTAAATATCTATCCGTGGCTTTGCCATATCTTTGTCGTTCTGATACCTTTTGCAATAGACTTGCATGCTATTTTAAAACATAAGAAAAAAAAAGAAAGAAAGAACAATCAATACTACTGAATTACTCATACCAATGGTGTCTTATCTATTTATCTTTTGCTAACATTTTGTCTGATTTATGTTTAATTGGTGTGTGAGGAAACGTTTCTGCTACTCCCCAATATTACCTCACTTTGTAATAAAAATTTTTATAATGCTTTTATCGTGATTATATTATATAGATTATCCAAACAGTTTTTTTCTTACATTCTACAAAGTACTGAATAACTTAGACTTTTCATTGGTGCTTATTCTTTTTCTTTATTTCAGGTTTGCTTAACTATTTTTCTTGCAGGTATTATCACTAACTCCTTACAGCCGCGTACATGGTATGTTGGTCTGCTTTCTACACCCCCCCCCTACTCTCCGATTGAGCCCGGTCATTTCTTTGATTTTCTTTGTGTTACGCACGGCTACGAGCCAACGTAGCATAACTATGGCGCCCGAACAGGGACTGCCTCGAATTACGTAACGTAACATTTTTGGCGCCCAACGGGGCTGCCGCCACGAAAAAAACAACGAGCCAAAAATAACGTAATAAATAGATTCGTTCTATCTATGTCAAACTTACGCTAGCGCCTTAAAACATAGACTCAGAGATAACGCCAATGTAATTTCATTATGGAAACAGGATGACACAAACCTTCGCCATATTTTTTCGGATCATATAAGTGGTGACATGACATATCCGAAATTTAAAGAAATGTGCTTACAGTGTTGAGGTGACTCACAACATAATTTTATAACTGTTGTGAAAGATTTTGGTATGGATAATGGTCGATATAGGAATAATTTCGACGAGTATATAAATATTTGACATTATTAAAAAAAATAGTTAGTTCCCATCCAGGGAAAAATTGGTAAAGTATGTGTTTTCGGCTTTTAGTTTTAACTATTTATCTGTAAATTATTTGGAGATAGTAGAGGAGAAGGAAGATAGCCAAGATAAAATAAAAATCTTACACAAGTGCTACATTAAAGCAGGTAGTACATATTTTACACAATCTGCAACACCATATTCTACAATTCCAAAAGAAATAGTCATTTCGGAATTGGGATTGATAAATACACCTAACATTCGCCCAGAGGTTGTACGACAACGCGTAAATATTGGTAGTAAACTCTATCCGTTTACGCTAAAGGAAATTGCCCCATTATGCATACCATACGCTGTAAGTGGAAGGAAAAGACAACTGGAATTAGAGGAAATGGATGCAAAAATGCGAAAATTAGACTACATGGAAAACACTGCGACAATACACGATCAATACAAAGATGTGTTAGACAAAGAACATCTTATTAGAGAAAATGAAAAAGAATTAAAAGATTATTTTATGTGCCGATGGACTGACTTAGATACATCCGGGTTCTACAAGCTGTATGCATTTGCGGTTAGTAAGAAAGGATCTTTTAGTTATGTAGGCGTTCTTGCGGAAAAGGATGGTACTAAATCCGTATACTTTTTAAAAGGTTATTCTAAAAACGTATTTATCAAAATGGCAGATAACAAAGACGAACTAAGGAATGCGGGTTTCGTAACCTTGGCGTACACCACACGTAAAGGGGTTCCGCTAAACATTGTATATTTGCCTAGTAAAGAACCTTTCGGATCATTTAAAACCGAGGGTCTTACAACCTATAACAATCATATATTCCCAAAAGTGGTGGACATGCAACTACGCAACAGTGTGTGAGAGAATAAGGATTTCCTCCAATACCGACAAGAAGAAGTCGATAAAGCTAACAAGATACGTATGCAGGATATAGTTGGAAAGCTGCGATTAAAAGATTGTCACAAGCTGCAAGAATTACACGAAAGAATGGATCTGGTTGTCGGTGGAATCAAAGACTTTAAATATAGAGGCAAACTTCGGTACATTTTACAATTCAAAAACCTAGACGGTCTCTATGTATCAAACTATTGGCTAGAATAGGAGATAGAAGACTTGGGTGTCGATTTAAATTTTAAGCTGCAAATAAAATTAGATAAAATTAAAACCACTCCAAACAAACATAAAGAAAAAACTGTCTTCTGTGTATAACTTTGTATTAAAATTAAGTTTAAATGACTCCATGCTTGGTATTAAATATTTTTAAATTTGTTATGTATGTCAGAATAAAACATCTTAGAATAGTATTACATTGCTCTTTGTTTACAAAAGACTGTGACGTTAGCACGAAATAGCAGTCGCACAGAGAGGGGTGCGCATGGGTAGCGCGCATGGGCAGGGGTGCGCACGCGCAGGGGTGCGCATGGGCTGGGATGTGTCTGGGCGTACACGAGGGAAGCGGATGTTAAAAGTCACCAAGCATCCAATTCTTTATTTGGATGGTATCGAGTACTTGCCTGCGTATGTATCCGGAGTAAAAAATACGATTTGTACACGCTGCTTATAGTTTATCGAGGGAAGATGATAAAAGGTACATCATTCCTAATAGTACAACAATCTACGCATGGAGGTATAAAGATATAAGATAGTTGTTTATATTTGTATAGATTTTGTAAATCTATTGTGTATATTAGTTTTAAAATTCCATAATTTTTAAGTTCTTCTCCCACCTTCTAAATCCTTCCTGCTTCTATCCTGGTTGACAGAGTATACGTGTTATCTCCACAGCGGTTTTAGATTTCTCGGGAGATGGTTGGCTACGGCATATGTCTTGTGTAGCAAAAAAAGGTTCTAAAGATGGAGTTAAATAAAGATGAGCAAAAATTAGTGATTTGGGTCTTTAAAAGGCATAACTTTGTTTGGGGTGGTCCTATTTAAAATGTATTTACAAATTTGGGGTCCCTAGAAAAATTTAATGTTAGTTGATACCTAGCAAAATATATTTATCTTAAAAGAGTGACTACCCCGCGTATAATAAATACAATATAACATTTGTCGACAAAAAAGTTGTAGAGAAATTTAAAGACGAATTTAATGGGGGGTCCAATATTAGAATTTGTTAGTAGTAGGGCTAAGTCCTACTGTATTGTAAGCGAGAAAGATACGATTAAAAAGATTAAAGGGGTCTCACGAAGTGTAGTTAAGTAAAACCGAGGGTGCTACAACCTATAACGAGCATATACCCCCAAAAGGAATGGGCATGCAACTACGCAACAGTGCATGGCAGAATAAGAATTCTCTCCAATAAGAAATTAAAGTTTCTATGTACGTAGCACCAGTCATTGGGAAATGGTAGAAATGTTAAACCTATAAAGACGATTAGTAATTGTGGTTTAGAAAAATAATAGTTTTCTTGGACTAAATAAAATAGCTTAGAGTGATTAATGTATATGGTTACATATTCTCGTACATATCAGCAAACATCTGCTTACGTCCGTATACGGACATGGCGATGCCGGTAGTTTTTGTTTAACAACTAGTAGGAAAGATACGCTAGGTGTTAGTGTGGAAGCCTATAGGATCGTCGTATTCAAAAGGAACGGTGCGGCGAAATGTATGGCGGGCCCCGTTAGAATAATCGAAAGTGGTTAATCGATCGTATTAGATGTTTAAATAGGCGAAAGTGTGAAGGCCTACATAAACAAAATTTAATTATCCGACAAAAAAGTGCGCGACGTGCTACACTTATAAAGAAAGTATGGAATGGTGCTTTTTAGCGGCCCTAGCAGTAAAAAGGGCGACTCACTTTTTCAAGCAACTACAAGAATAGCAGTAGCGCAGAGGAGGGGTGTGCATGTATTATACAGTGCATTTTAGTTTACGCGTAGCTCGGATGTGTAATTGATCACGACTTAAAGATCCCTCGGAGGTTTAAAAATTCTCAGCCCATTGTCGTTTGAAAAATGTTTGTAAATTATCAGAACGGGGGTGAGTCGAAGTATAATGGATGATTGACAGAGTTTTTTCTACCTTTTACGAGGGAATCGGGGGTTGACGGACATCGAGCATCTAATTCTATATTTGGGCGATGTCGCGTACTTACCGGTTCTAGAAATCATTACGTGCTACCACCGCTATGCGGAAGATTTGCTTCTAGGAAATGAGAATCCTACGAAAGTATAGAATACTCGGTATTAATGCTGATTGGTTTAGTGACGCGTTTGTGCACTCTTCGAGTGTCTTCGGCAATCTTCGATTGTTTCCAAAGAAAATATTCAAACCTAGCATTTTCTAAAATATGACGTAGAAATTATTTAAAATTAAATTGCTTTATTAGTAAGTATTCTGTAAGCAACAAGTTTAGTATCCCCTTAGTAAAGGTTTAAAATGTTTTATTAAGTTATTGTATATAGTAGCACTGCATCTTCTACTGCACGGCTTGCAACCAATTTGTGTGCGTGTCCTACAACCTTTTTGGATTTTTAATATGCACGCGATCCGTACAACATGGAAGACGTTTTCCGGTGTTTCTACTAACTGCATTCGCAGCATGGACGAAGCGAACCGGGCGTATGCATTGGTGCTAAATGTACTGGACGAGCAGCAAGGATTGGTAAAGATGACGTCATTTAGTTTCCCGCTGAACCCTCAACTTCGTTCGGTTGTCTTCGAAACCTTCGGTTTGCATTCTATAGGGTACATAAAGCAGGTACGCAAGAGTAAGCTCTTTAGTTATAAGTTAGTTCGCTTACAAGTATCACCAAAGTCCTATAGTGTGGATTTTGTTTTGTACTACAATGGTACCTGCAAACGTTTTTAAATGCGACTCTTGCGGTGCTTCCTATACCTGGAAAAATGCTCTCAAACGGCACCAGAACAAATGTTGTGGTGTAACATCGTCCACGGTTAAGCTTATACATCCGTCCGCAGCAAAGTACTTAAACTGTGGGTCTTGCGGTATCGCTTTTACGAGAATGGACAGCTTACAGCTACACAAGGAAAAACAGCATGGTATGTCATTAAGCAGTAAACGTTCAACTCCGCCAGCTGTTAAAAGGTCTTGTACGAAACAACCACGAATTATGTGTAAAGTATGCGATTTCGAAATGGAAAAAACTACGTATGCCGCACACTTAAGGACAACAAACATAAAAATGCATCAGTTACCGCTACTAGCGACGATGGTGTAGAAATGGTTAGCACAGCGTTTAACAACCGTATGGCTAGCTATCGCATAAAGAACGCCAGTGTCGGCGATGGAGTGTCCGAGTTTCTTTGGAAGCAGAAAGAGCGATTTATTCGATTAATTAATGAAAAAAGAATACAACATACAGCAATAAAAGTCTATTGTGAACTCTACGGCGTTTACACCAAAATGGGGGAAGAGACTACCGATATGAAATCCTTTAACACAAAAAATGTAGTTATAACGTCTTCTAGTAATCTGGAAAATATGTACGAAACCATGCGAACAAAATCAGAGGAATTTGAAATATGTGGGTCCGGTTGGTCTTTGGAAAAGGTGCTCTATTTAGAAATAAATATTAATAAGTATAAGCCGATATGAGAAGTTCTAGGTTAAGAATAAAAATTGTGAATATGTATTTAGAAATGTGGTTTACAAAATTTAAACTGTATTAGTAAAAATTGTCTGTAATAAAAAGTTTTAAGAATGGTTTTTAGATTCTCTTTTAGGTATGTGCTGCAGAAAATTTATAATTTAGAGGGTGTGTGTAAAATAGTAAGGGGTGGTCCTATTTTAAATCTGTTTACAGATTCGGATTCTGCATAAAATTCTAGACTAATTTGATGTCTTGCATGACTAAAAAATTAATAAGGACGGTCAGAAATCGCTACTGGTAAAAAAATTTTAAATGAGGGTAGCTCCCTGGGGGGTGATGCTATCTAAAAAATTCCTAGAGATTCGGGTAGCTGAGAAAATTCTAATATTAATTGATACCAAACAAGATAGGTTTATCTCGGGGGTGGAAATGACTAATCGAAGAAAAGTATTTGGTCCAGATGTGGGAGCAAATGAGGTTGCTAAGATGAAAATGTAAGATATATTTATCTCGAAAGATGAAAAATGGCTAGTCGAAGAAAGCTATTTGGTCCTGATGTGGAAATGAGGATGTTGGAGCAAATGAGGTGGCAAATGAGGGATCAAATGAAGGAGCAAATGAGGATTGGTAATGTCCGAGCAAGGCGGAGAGCAAGCTGGAGAGTCCCTTAAAATAAGACTTTATAGTGCGAATTTACATGTAAATTTGGGAGCAAATGTGGGTTTTGGGAGCAAATGTGGGTCCAGAACGTCACTAAATACTCTACTGCTCTGAAACTGACTAAGAATCCCGAATTTCACAAGAGGACCAAACTCATTGCAGCTCGATATTTTTCATTAGGGAAAGATATTTGAATGGTGATATCGACGTAGAGTACATCAGCAGCAACATGAATCTAGCCGATATCTTAACAAAACCCCTAGAACGTCAAAAATTCACACAAATACCTTGTGGAATATCTATGACAGCGTTAAGTGATTGTAATTTTTAAAGTAGAACACTTTTTGTGAATTCAATTTTTAGATTAAATACTCTACGTTGAAGGAAGTGTTAAAAATGTACATTCAGTATTTGATTTTATACAGCTTGCTTGTATGCTTCTATATGTAAAAACGTAGAAAGCGTCTATCAAAAAAATGACGTTTTTTCTAAACAATTATGCATGATCTGTATTTAATTTAACTCAGACAATAAAACCAGTTTTTCAAGTTTACTTATTATTTTACACTATCGCAATTAAAAAACAACATCAGGGAACAGTTATGTGAAAAAAGATAGGACAACGTATAAAAAACTATTTACAAAAGAACGAAAGAGTACATTAGAATCTAAACCGGTAAACACAGTAATAATACAAGTATACAAGCCCATCTCTAGCTACAATGACGAAGAGGTAGATGCAATCTACAAAGATATTGAAGACATACTAAGACTGTAATGCATGGCAGGGGAAAGTAGGGAAGGAGCGGAAGTAAGTTTATTTGGTTTAGGCACGAGAAACGACAGGGCTGTGTAACACCCAAGAACATTTTTAAATTAATCCAAATTTTAAATGATATTTTCGGCCAATCACAAACAATTCTATCTAAAATGTAACCCATCACTGGCCAGAATTAATATAGTTATCCAATCCTAGTTCGACTTTGGGTGACAATTGACACTTTAAATGAACATAACCTATCAACTGATATGTAACATCCTGTGAAATTTAGAAGATTTTAAATTAAGGCACCAAAGGAAATGCTAGTTTGTTCTAGAAAATTCGAAACCGGAAGTGCGTAATAATATGTAATTTTCGTGATACCTATAAAAATATTAACAGGAAGTACTGTAGAATATTGCAGAATAACTTAAATTTAAATATAGGATAGTTTCAATTAGCAATGACAATAATAAAAGTCGATTTAAACCATTAACCTAAAAGCACATGTAGGGATGATGTACGATTGTGAAATATGTAAGATTTTTGATTGGATAGAACAGTCACGTGATCAAAGGTATATAAATATGGGAAGTGGAAAAATTCACACACACGACACACAAAGACTCACCAAGACCCACAAAAACAAAAAGATATGAAAGAAGGCACGTAAATGTGACAATAACTAGCCCGGAGCTAGTACGGGTTACGCTGCAAGATCTCGTAGCAGTATTGGTTATATGCCCGTGTAAATTATAGTAATGTTTAATGAACAAATATACGAAGTGAGTATGCTTATTACGGGAAGAATAGTGAATTTAAGTAGTGGATAAAGAACACAGATAAGTCCGACTCGTCTAGGAAAAGTAAATCGTAATAAATTTAAGTGTAATCAAAAAACGAAATGGTTCAACTGTAAGGCGGTTAATAGTAGAAAGGGTTATTAACTGCAAAGAAAATGATACTTACCAACACCTATATGGTTCATTATTGATTGATTGTGGAAGTTCGGATTTTAGAAGCTCAATTCCAAACCATTTTGGTACAGGAGTAGAAAGATATCAAGAGTTTCGAGCACAAAATTTATCAACACTCGTGTTAAGCATTATCAACCCTGATGAGGATAAGTTGCCTTGCGGTATTGTAGAAAATGGAGCAACAGTGGGTATTGCATACCCGAAACAGGTATTGAGTGAATCTTTGAATAAATGGTTCGAGAGAACGGACGTGTATATGCATGCATACACGTGGGGTTGTAAGTATGAACTTTTATATAGTTAGTTTATGCTTTTACATGAATATGTTAAGTCGCTAGATTAAGGTTGGAATTTTTGGACATTATTACTAACGTTACCAATCATTGTTATGAATTTTGTATAAAATATCAAGAGTTATTGGCTATGTTTAAGTTGGAGCCAATTTGTTTTAACTGTAGAATTTGCAGTGCTTAGTACAATATATAACCACCCCGCTTAAAATAATTTTAGTTAAGTAAGAGATATTGCTTTTATTGCATTCAAGTATGTCGATATAGTAAATGTAAATAGTTATATCACCATATTAAAGGTTATTAAATTCATTACTTGATACGAATGTTGAGATATATATTACAATTAAAAGGAGTTTGTTGAAATACATTTAGGTACAGACACTTTGTAAACTTTTGAGTAAGTTAACTCACCAGTATCGCTTTCAGAATTCTAGGCCTAACCACCCTGGGACATGTCCATGTACTCTCCCCTGTAGAGTAGCCGAGGCGTTTGAGGGAAGTAGAGTAAAGACTATTGGATCAGAAGTAGTTGACAACCTTACGGAATAGGTAAGTGGACCCTTGTATTGCAATTTTGAACCATAAAAAGTGATATAGAGTTGGCATTCGATTATATATGTATTAGGTAACTCGTTCCTTGTTTCTTTGACTGCTACGTAGGTCAGGGGATGAGGGCGAAGTGTTACAACTAGTAGAATTTTGCGACAAAAACAATTTAACCATCACAAACACATTATTTCAACATCATATTAGAAGACGATACACATGGAAGATACCAGGAAATATAGGAAGATATCAAATACATTACATTCTTGTTACACAACAGTTTAGGAATCAAGTAAAAGACTGTAGGAGCTACCCAGATGTAGACACTGACTACAACACTGTAATTAAGAAGACCGCTCTTAAATTTAAAAATTCGAAAAAAGGAACGGAAAAAGGCACTGTGACTTTGAGAAGCTAAAAGATAAAGGTATTCACGAAAGATTTGAAAAGAAGTTAAATGAATTGCTGAAAGACATCGAGAAAATTTTTTATACTAAGGAAGTAGAAACAGAATGGAATAACATTATTCCAGCTTAGACATGGCAGCCAGAGATATTCTGGGGTATACACAAAAAGAAAATAAGAAACCACGGATAACAAAGGATATCCTGACTCTAATCGAAGAAAGACGAATACACAAAAATGGATCAGATGAAGCAAAAAAACAGAGATACAAAGCTATAAAATTATTCGTAAATGCAGTAAAGCTGAAGAACAATGAATTAATGAAAAGTGCAAAGAGGTACAAACTAAGATGGAAATAGGAAAGACAGATGAAGCACATAAACTAATTAGAATGAACTTTAGGGATATAAAACCGTATAGCAAAAATATAAGGGACACGGAAGGAAACGTCTTTATAGTAAATGTAGAGAAAGTGAGTAGACGGCAAGAATATATAGGGAATTTATATGCAGGAGAGGAATTAGCAGCATTAGAACAGGAATCAGACATTGGAAAAGATGACTTGGAATATCCTATACTTAGAAATGAATTTGAATTAGCATTAAAAGGCATGAAAAATAATAAGACACCGGGTACAGATAAGATGCAAGTAGATACGCTAAAAGCCACCGGACAAGCAGTAACAAAACGTCTCTTCCGACTTGTAAGCTATATGTATGAAACAGGTGAGATACCCAAAGATTTGAGACATAACATCAATTCACTATACCAAAAAAGAGAGGCTCGTATAAATGTGAAAATTTTCGAACAACAAGTTTAACAGCACACATGTCAAAAATATTAACTAGAATTGTATAAAGATAAATAGAAAAACGAGCTGAAAAATAGTAGGAGAAGATCAATTTAGGTTTAGGCAAAACAGGGGAACACGGGCGGCTATTTTAGCTTAGGGTGATAATGGAGAAAACAATAGAAAAAGGGGAAAGCCTGTATATAGGGTTTGTAGATTTGAAAAAAGCATTCTTCACTGTAAAGTGGAAAAAACGGAAGTACATAGCTTATAACGGGTGATTTTTTTGAGGTTAGGATTTTCATGCATTAGTATTTGACAGATCACGTGGGATTTCAGACATGGTGTCAAATAGAAAGATGGTCAGTATGCTTTGACATTTCATCATGAATAGACTTACTAACGAGCAACGCTTGCAAATCATTGAATTTTATTACCAAAATCAGTGTTCGGTTCGAAATGTGTTTCGCGCTTTACGTCCGATTTATGGTCTACATAACCGACCAAGTGAGCAAACAATTAATGCGATTGTGACCAAGTTTCGCACTCAGTTTACTTTATTGGACATTAAACCAACCACACGAATGCGTACAGTGCGTACAGAAGAAAATATTGCGTCTGTTTCTGAGAGTGTTGCTGAAGACCGTGAAATGTCGATTCGTCGCCGTTCGCAGCAATTGGGATTGTGTTATTCGACCACATGGAAGATTTTACGCAAAGATCTTGGTGTAAAACCGTATAAAATACAGCTCGTGCAAGAACTGAAGCCGAACGATCTGCCACAACGTCGAATTTTCAGTGAATGGGCCCTAGAAAAGTTGGCAGAAAATCCGCTTTTTTATCGACAAATTTTGTTCAGCGATGAGGCTCATTTCTGGTTGAATGGCTACGTAAATAAGCAAAATTGCCGCATTTGGGGTGAAGAGCAACCAGAAGCCGTTCAAGAACTGCCCATGCATCCCGAAAATGCACTGTTTGGTGTGGTTTGTACGCTGGTGGAATCATTGGACCGTATTTTTCAAAGATGCTGTTGGACGCAACGTTACGGTGAATGGCGATCGCTATCGTTCGATGCTAACAAACTTTTGTTGCCAAAATGGAAGAACTGAACTTGGTTGACATGTGGTTCCAACAAGATGGCGCTACATGCCACACAGCTCGCGATTCTATGGCCATTTTGAGGAAAACTTCGGAGAACAATTCATCTCAAGAAATGGACCGGTAAGTTGGCCACCAAGATCATGCGATCTGACGCCTTTAGACTATTTTTGTGGGGCTACGTCAAGTCTAAAGTGTACAGAAATAAGCCAGCAACTATTCCAGCTTTGGAAGACAACATTTCCGAAGAAATTCGGGCTATTCCGGCCGAAATGCTCGAAAAGTTGCCCAAAATTGGACTTTCCGAATGGACCACCTAAGACGCAGCCGCGGTCAACATTTAAATGAAATTATCTTCAAAAAGTAAATGTCATGGACCAATCTAACGTTTCAAATAAAGAACCGATGAGATTTTGCAAATTTTATGCGTTTTTTTTTTAAAAAAAGTTATCAAGCTCTTAAAAAATCACCCCTTACAAAGAGCAAACAATGGTAATAGAAATAGAGCAGAAACGTAGAGAAGTAAATATTAGGAAAGGGGCAAGATAGGGATGTGCCGTATCCCCATTAACTTTTAACTTGTACATTGAAGAAGCAATGAATACTGTCAAATGCAGGAAGACATTTGGAACTATTGTGCAGAAACAAAAAATTGATATACTTAGATTTGCAGATGATATAGCGGACTTAGCATCTAGCAAGGAAGTGTTAGAAGCTACTCTTAATTAAATGGAAACGGTTCTAACAGAGAGATATGGTATGAAAATTAACAAAGATAAAACTAAAATACTAGTATGCAAGGGAGGAGAAAATAAATTAAAAACTAGAATAAAAATAGGTAACGAGAACTTACGAGAAGTTAATGATTTCTGCTACCTATGAAGCCAAATAAGGAAAGATGGGAATAGCGCAAATGATATAAAACAAAGATTAGCACTATGCGGTGCTACATTTAACAAGAAAAAGCAACTACTGTGTTCAAAGATAACAAGCATAGAAACAAAGAAAAGATTGCTTAAAACATATGTGTGGAGCACAGTACTGTATGGCTTTGAAACCTGGACAGTAGGAGAAGCGAACAGGAAAAAGTTAGAAGCCTTTGAAATGTGGTGCTACAGATGTATGATGAAAATATCATGAACAGACAAAGTTATTAACAAAGAGGTACTAGAAATGGTAGGGGCAGAAAGAAACTTGTGGTAAACAGTAAAAAAAATAGGAGAGATAGGATGATATGTCACATATTAAGGCATGAGGGAATGGGGCAGAATGTATTAGAAGTAGAGATAGGAAAAAGAGTGGTGGAGGTAGACCTAGGTTAGACTACTGCACACAGATAGTGAAAGATGTAGACTGTGAGAATTTCAGGGAAATGTGCAGGCTATCTCAGAATAGAAATCAATGGAGGTACGCGTTCAACCTATGGAAAACCTAATCACGAAAACAATAACTGTACTTATACCTGTTGATTATTATAAGTAACTTCAGGTATTGGTTTTGTAATACTTTCAACTAATGTTAATTTTGCGAAAGGATTTACTGGAAAACTATTAATTCGACAACTGTGTTGGGGGATCCTTAGTAGCAACAGGTTGCTTAACCCCTTTCACATACCACTGAATCTTGGTGAAATAGAGCACATAATTAGGAAACAACAGAAGAGGGACCAAACTGTATTTAGGCTGTGCGAATTTCAGAGAACAGTGTAGGCTATCTCAGAATAGAAATGTGAAGAGGCGTGTCCAACTAGTTTCAAGACGGAAAACCCCATGACGATAAAAATATTTGCATTTAAATCTGACGATTAATAGAAACAACTACAGGTGTAGGTTTTGAAATATTTTCAACTAATGTTGATTGTGTGAAAGAATATATTGGAAAATTATTAATTTGGCAAATGTTCAAGTGTTGGGAGATCTTGGTAGCCACAGGCTGCTTAGTCCCTTCACATACTACTGCATATTGAGGAATGTCGTTCGGTTCCCCTTCTATGTGTACAAATATATACCCTACATATATATATATATATATATATATATATATATATAAATTGCCGTGTAACTTTGCTCTAACTCAGTAGCTCGGTAAATTCGAGAATTTATTAATTTACCAAAAATCGAAAATTTTACAAAAAGGAAAATTTTCAAAACAAAAATTTTTTACCCAAATTCTGCTTCCATCAACTTTGATTTGTTCAACCGCTCCCTAGCTAGCTCAGTTGGGCCTCCTCTTGGATACCTAGTTTTACTATCATATTCTTTACCGTTCACGCACACTTTCAATAAAACCACGAATAATACAACAATCATACAATATTTATTTACCACTATTTACAAATAATAATTCAAAATTATGTACATTTCGTGGCTCAAGTTACACCTCAATAAATAATATCTTTGTAACGTCCTTGTTTTAAATTGAAATATCAAACACATTTAATGTAACAGGAGTAAATGGGCCCTAAATAATACCTCATTTATATTTTTTCTAATTATTACACTCTGGAGTATGGTGAGCTTATGATAACCCAGTTTATTTTTTTTATGTATGCTTTTTACTTGGCATACTCTTACTACAAACACAAAAAAACCCATGTACTCTTAACAATAAAAATTTAAATTCATGAGGAACGTTAATAAGCTTTACGTACACCTTTAGATTTATATTCAAATACCATAATAAAAGTTAGTTATACGTACTCTTTTCAATATGCAAAATAACGAAAAATACCATCTAAGTTCACTCTCACACATCACAAATAATCTCCACAGTGTATAAAAAAACATCAAATTCTAATGCGTTACCTGGAAAAACTTGAAGATTCCATCTCTATTGGCGATGTATTATGTTCCTGAACCCTCGGTCTAGTGATTATGCGCTGCTTGTCGCCTCCAGCTATTTATAGATTAACACCATCTACGTTGCGCTGAATGCTACTCATTCCAGATACATCTCAATATCCAAATCCAAGTATATTACACTTTTCAACGAACTTCGAAGTTCGTTTATGAAATCGATTTGTCGTCCGTCTGTCCGTCCGTCCGAGGCCTTTCTAATGGTCGGACATCAATGTGTGATACATCAATCGATTCAGCTCGGTGTCCAGAGCTTAAGTTTTGATGTCAGTTAAAATCGGGCCACGGGGGCGCCGTGCCGCCGCGATATTCCGTCGGGAAAAAAAAAATTTCAAATAGGTCCAAAATTAATGTGCGATACATATTTGGACTCCCCTAACATAGCTGAGTCGAAATATGGTACCCCCACAAAATCTGATCACGGATACCCGACACCCCCCGGGAATTAATTTTATCAAAAATTTCAAATAGGTCCAAAATTAATGTGCGATACATATTTGGACTCCTTAACATAGCTGAGTCGAAATATGGTACCCCCACAAAATCTGATCACGGATACCCGACACCCCCGAGAATTAATTTTTATCAAAAATTTCAAATAGGTCCAAAATTAATGTGCGATACATATTTGGACTCCCCTAACATAGCTGAGTCGAAATATGGTACCCCCACAAAATCTGATCACGGATACCCGACCCCCACCGGAATTAATTTTTATCAAAATTTCAAATAGGTCCAAAATTAATGTGCGATACATATTTGGACTCCCCTAACATAGCTGAGTCGAAATATGGTACCCCCACAAAATCTGATCACGGATACCCGACCCCCGGGAATTAATTTTATCAAAATTTCAAATAGGTCCAAAATTAATGTGCGATACATATTTGGACTCCCCTAACATAGCTGAGTCGAAATATGGTACCCCACAAAATCTGACCACGGATACCCGACCCCCGGGAATTAATTTTTATCAAAATTTCAAATAGGTCCAAAATTAATGTGCGATACATATTTGGACTCCTTAACATAGCTGAGTCGAAATATGGTACCCCCACAAAATCTGATCACGGATACCCGACACCCCCGGGAATTAATTTTATCAAAAATTTCAAATAGGTCCAAAATTAATGTGCGATACATATTTGGACTCCCCTAACATAGCTGAGTCGAAATATGGTACCCCCACAAAATCTGATCACGGATACCCGACCCCCCGGGAATTAATTTTATCAAAATTTCAAATAGGTCCAAAATTAATGTGCGATACATATTTGGACTCCCCTAACATAGCTGAGTGGAAATATGGTACCCCCACAAAATCTGATCACGGATACCCGACCCCCCGGGAATTAATTTTATCAAAAATTTCAAATAGGTCCAAAATTAATGTGCGATACATATTTGGACTCCCCTAACATAGCTGAGTCGAAATATGGTACCCCACAAAATCTGACCACGGATACCCGACCCCCCGGAATTAATTTTATCAAAAATTTAAATAGGTCCAAAATTAATGTGCGATACATATTTGGACTCCCCTAACATAGCTGAGTCGAAATATGGTACCCCACAAAATCTGATCACGGATACCCGACCCCCGGGAATTAATTTTATCAAAATTTCAAATAGGTCCAAAATTAATGTGCGATACATATTTGGACTCCCCTAACATAGCTGAGTCGAAATATGGTACCCCCACAAAATCTGACCACGGATACCCGACCCCCGGAATTAATTTTTATCAAAATTTCAAATAGGTCCAAAATTAATGTGCGATACATATTTGGACTCCCTAACATAGCTGAGTCGAAATATGGTACCCCACAAAATCTGATCACGGATACCCGACCCCCGGGAATTAATTTTATCAAAATTTCAAATAGGTCCAAAATTAATGTCGATACATATTTGGACTCCCCTAACATAGCTGAGTCGAAATATGGTACCCCCACAAAATCTGATCACGGATACCCGACCCCTCCCGGAATTAATTTTTCAAAAATTTCAAATAGGTCCAAAATTAATGTGCGATACATATTTGGACTCCCCTAACATAGCTGAGTCGAAATATGGTACCCCCACAAAATCTGATCACGGATACCCGACCCCCGGAATTAATTTTTATCAAAAATTTCAAATAGGTCCAAAATTAATGTGCGATACATATTTGGACTCCCTAACATAGCTGAGTCGAAATATGGTACCCCCACAAAATCTGATCACGGATACCCGACCCCCCGGGAATTAATTTTTATCAAAAATTTCAAATAGGTCCAAAATTAATGTGCGATACATATTTGGACTCCCCTAACATAGCTGAGTCGAAATATGGTACCCCCCACAAAATCTGATCACGGATACCCGACCCCCCGGAATTAATTTTATCAAATTTCAAATAGGTCCAAAATTAATGTGCGATACATATTTGGACTCCCTAACATACTGAGTCGAAATATGGTACCCAAAATCTGACACGGATACCCGACCCCGGGAATTAATTTTATCAAAATTTCAAATAGGTCCAAAATTAATGTGCGATACATATTTGGACTCCCTAACATAGCTGAGTCGAAATATGGTACCCCCAAAATCTGACCACGGATACCCGACCCCCGGAATTAATTTTATCAAAATTTCAAATAGGTCCAAAATTAATGTGCGATACATATTTGGACTCCCTAACATAGCTGAGTCGAAATATGGTACCCCACAAAATCTGATCACGGATACCCGACCCCCCGGGAATTAATTTTATCAAAAATTTCAAATAGGTCCAAAATTAATGTGCGATACATATTTGGACTCCCTAACATAGCTGAGTCGAAATATGGTACCCCCACAAAATCTGATCACGGATACCCGACCCCCGGGAATTAATTTTATCAAAAATTTCAAATAGGTCCAAAATTAATGTGCGATACATATTTGGACTCCCTAACATAGCTGAGTCAAATATGGTACCCCCACAAAATCTGATCACGGATACCCGACCCCCGGAATTAATTTTATCAAAAATTTCAAATAGGTCCAAAATTAATGTGCGATACATATTTGGACTCCCTAACATAGCTGAGTCGAAATATGGTACCCCACAAAATCTGACACGGATACCCGACCCCCGGGAATTAATTTTATCAAAATTTCAAATAGGTCCAAAATTAATGTGCGATACATATTTGGACTCCCTAACATAGCTGAGTCGAAATATGGTACCCCCACAAAATCTGATCACGGATACCCGACCCCCGGGAATTAATTTTTATCAAAAATTTCAAATAGGTCCAAAATTAATGTGCGATACATATTTGGACTCCCTAACATAGCTGAGTCGAAATATGGTACCCCCACAAAATCTGATCACGGATACCCGACCCCCGGAATTAATTTTATCAAAATTTCAAATAGGTCCAAAATTAATGTGCGATACATATTTGGACTCCCCTAACATAGCTGAGTCGAAATATGGTACCCCACAAAATCTGACACGGATACCCGACCCCCCGGAATTAATTTTATCAAAATTTCAAATAGGTCCAAAATTAATGTGCGATACATATTTGGACTCCCCTAACATAGCTGAGTCGAAATATGGTACCCCACAAAATCTGATCACGGATACCCGACCCCCCGGGAATTAATTTTATCAAAAATTTCAAATAGGTCCAAAATTAATGTGCGATACATATTTGGACTCCCTAACATAGCTGAGTCGAAATATGGTACCCCCACAAAATCTGATCACGGATACCCGACCCCCGGGAATTAATTTTTATCAAAATTTCAAATAGGTCCAAAATTAATGTGCGATACATATTTGGACTCCCTAACATAGCTGAGTCGAAATATGGTACCCCCACAAAATCTGACCACGGATACCCGACCCCACCCCGGAATTAATTTTTATCAAAATTTCAAATAGGTCCAAAATTAATGTGCGATACATATTTGGACTCCCCTAACATAGCTGAGTCGAAATATGGTACCCCACAAAATCTGATCACGGATACCCGACCCCCCGGGAATTAATTTTATCAAAAATTTCAAATAGGTCCAAAATTAATGTGCGATACATATTTGGACTCCCTAACATAGCTGAGTCGAAATATGGTACCCCACAAAATCTGACACGGATACCCGACCCCCGGAATTAATTTTATCAAAATTTCAAATAGGTCCAAAATTAATGTGCGATACATATTTGGACTCCCCTAACATAGCTGAGTCGAAATATGGTACCCCCACAAAATCTGACCACGGATACCCGACCCCAACCCCCGGAATTAATTTTTATCAAAATTTCAAATAGGTCCAAAATTAATGTGCGATACATATTTGGACTCCCCTAACATAGCTGAGTCGAAATATGGTACCCCACAAAATCTGACCACGGATACCCGACCCCCGGGAATTAATTTTATCAAAAATTTCAAATAGGTCCAAAATTAATGTGCGATACATATTTGGACTCCCTAACATAGCTGAGTCGAAATATGGTACCCCCACAAAATCTGACCACGGATACCCGACCCCAACCCCCGGAATTAATTTTTATCAAAATTTCAAATAGGTCCAAAATTAATGTGCGATACATATTTGGACTCCCCTAACATAGCTGAGTCGAAATATGGTACCCCACAAAATCTGATCACGGATACCCGACCCCCGGGAATTAATTTTATCAAAAATTTCAAATAGGTCCAAAATTAATGTGCGATACATATTTGGACTCCCCTAACATAGCTGAGTCGAAATATGGTACCCCCACAAAATCTGACCACGGATACCCGACCCCCCCCCGGGAATTAATTTTTATCAAAAATTTAAAATAGGTCCAAAATTAATGTGCGATACATATTTATTTTATCTGAATACTTATAATTATTACAACATAATAATTTTAATTTCTTTAAATTGTTTTAAAGTAAGTCTACATTTGGAAGTTCGTTGCGACAATGCCTTGCATTTTCAACTTGTTTATTATTGCATCATTTAATTTACGTTACGAGATTGTTAAAATATTTGTTGTACCTTAGTTAAATATAAACTCGACACTATCCACGTTCAAAGTATAAGGCCACAACCATCTAACACTGTATTATTTAATTTATAAATTTTAATACTTACAAACTCGTTAGTAGATTTTTGGTACGTCGTAAGCGATGCAAATTAAAGAAGTCAAAGAAAAGCTATCAATTTCGCTAGTTTATTTATATTATAAGCCAGGCCCCTCTCGGCCACACTTTACCCGAAATCCTATTTGCAAACTAACATTTCCGCAAATTTTGGTGTATCCGTTTTAAACTTCTAGAAATATTGCTCGTCAACCCGGTACAAACAACAAAACTATCACATGTTCCTCTGTTCTACAACTACCTATTTCGACCAATCATGCATTTCAGTGACGTCTTATAACCCCGCCTGTAATAACTTTATTCCTCTCTTATGCATATTGGATGTTTCCTTCTAACCTTGCTTGAGTGGTAGAGAATCGATATTACTGTCCGCGTGATATCTATCCCACGTGGAGTTGTATACGCGCTTTGCGACTGTCGTTTGATCAATATTCTTTGAAACTTGCTTGTTATGCTCCAAAAATACAAAGAAGTCGCCTTTCAAAACATGCAGGTGTTCAATTAACGATCGTTTTAAAATAACATTTCTAGGAGTTTACGTTTCAAGGTATTTCATATATTCGACGTCTTTGTTTGTTACTAAAGCGTTTCGCCTCGGAATTATCGATTTTTCATGCTTTGATGCGTTTTCTGACTTTATAACCCTTTGAATTAAACTGAATTAAATTAACTAATAATTGCTATTGGCTTATACAATTTATTTTCTTTACGAACCTACGAATTTTTAATCCCTAATTATAAAATTATGGTATTATTTGTTACTTTAAATTAAATACATGAAATAAATTTCGCACGTAAATTATGGTTGTTTCCTCAATACAGGGTGTCTGAAATTGCATTGTTTACCCAAATTTAACCCTTAAATCCACTACAATATATATATATATATATATATATATATATATATATATATATACCGAACTACATCTAACAAGAAAGGGCAGTGGCTATGTTTAAAAACAATACACAGAAACAAGGAGAAAATTGTTGAAAGAATGTGTGAGGCACAGCACAGTACGTTTATGAAATAGGGGCAGTAGGAGAAAGAGATAGAAAAACGATAGAAGCCTTTTGAAATGTTGTGCTTCATATGCATGAGGATAAGAGCATGGATAGACAAAGTTAATATCAAAGAGATTATAGATATAGTAGCGGAATAAAGATATCTGTGGAAAACAAAAAATAATAGGAGAAATATTAGGGCAGGACACGTTTTAAGGCATTTTTGAGGAATAGTGCGGGATATATTACAAGCATAGATAGGGAAAAAGAGGTAGAAATAGACCTAGATCAGACTATTGCACGCACAGAATAGGAAACAATGAGGATATGCTAACCAATTCCAGAACTAAAGGCCTAATGATGATGATGACATTCAAAGTACTCCCTAATTAAGGATTATTGCATTATGTTATTTGCATTGAAATTATAATTTTGTTGGTTTGCACCATATTGATTAACATTCATTGTTACTTCTACTGCTTCTTCTTTTCTTGGCTATGTCAAGGTTCTGCATCAATTAATGTTACTGCAATATCCTACAACATTGCAGAAACAATAACAATTGCCTCTATTTTGCGTGTATGCAGCCATATGACATATACTAAACAAAGAAATCTTCACTTGAGGGCACTCTATGGGATTCCGTGTACGAATCTGTGCTTCATTAAGAAGACTTTCTGCTGGTATGGTGGGATTTGACAAAAGTGTTATTAAATAAATTTTAATTGCATGTCCACTGTTTCCAACTACCACACTACCAGCACCAAAGTTTCCATTTTCCAATCGAGCTCTTGGGGATGAATTGCTGAAAATTGTTGAGTTGTGAGCTGACCCGTTCCAGCAGCACACAATATTTCGTATTATTAACTGCGATCACATACCGCCTGAATAATATGCGAAAAAAACCCTTCCAATTAGGAAATCTTTCAGCATTATTTCCACCTGGGGATTGTATAGAATCATATGTGCTCCTACAAATATTGGGAACTTGGCAATGTAATAAAACCCTTGATGCACTCTGATGATTTCTTCCTCGTTCAATGACATTTCAATATATTTTAGGCAAGATTTGGCCGAAGCTTTCACAACTGTACAAATAACTCGTGAAATAGTAGATTTATTGACTCCATTAAGCTCTCCTAGGAACTTCAACGTTATTAGGAGCATGCCAGCAGGCACCGAAGTATTATTTCTAAAATACCAAATATTAGCGGAATATTTGATTCTGATATTCAACACAGTGAGTATACAATATGAACAGCAAACGTCCCAAAATGGAACCTTGTGGTACACCAGAGGCTGCCATTCGAAAACGGGACGTTGCCCCTCCGACTCTAACAGCCTACTTTCTAAAGCTCTCAGATAGCTTTTGATCAAATTACAGCTCTCAGGGAGAAAGGCAATATAGTGCATAATGGCAACAAGAATTACATGACTAACGGTGTCAAACGCTTTATTGAAGTCTAGTAGAACTAGACACGTTATTTTTTTATTATCGCATAGTTTAACATTGCTGTTGTACAACTGTAGTTTGGCCTAAAACCTGACTGCATAAGTGGTAGTACATTATAAGTCTGTAAATATTCAAGAAGTTGTATATCTACGACTTTTTCTAAAATTTTTGAAAACGAGGAAAGACTGCTTATTGGCCTTAAATCTGACAAAGTTTTGGGACTGGAATTTTTTGTATAGGCGTAACGTAAGCTATTTTCCATTTTTCCGGAAATTGATTTAAGAATACACTGGTTTATAATACGGGTTATGTATGGGAGAAAAAAGGGAATGCAGAGTTTGATTGTTAGTATATTTATCTCATCCAAACCTGTTGAAGTACTTTTTATGCTTTCTATTATGCGAAATATGTCATTCTCTGTGATGGTTTGAAAATTAAAAGATGCTGCTGCCTTAGGATGAAAATTGTTTTCATAATATTTGATAACTTCACATTTGGGCTTATATTAGGTATTGAATCTAAGAAATGATTATTTATTGCCTCAACATCATTGAGATAATCAGGTAAGTTCTGCCATTTCCTAGTATTAAATATGTTACTTTTTATTTCAGACCAAAAACACTTGTTGCTAGCATTTGTAAGCTTTTGTTCCAAGTAATTTTTTTCTGCTTCCTTATTGCAACATTCACTAAATTTTTAAGCTGCTTTTAATTGTCCCATGAATTTTTTCTTTTGTCTTTTTTAAACCGAGCAAGTGCTAGATCTCGAATTTTCATCATCTGCCGCAGATCTGCAGTAAGCCATGGTGAATAGCATCTAGTAATTTTACGTTTCACAAATGGGGCATGCATATTTAGAAGAATCAGTATACTATTAGTTAGGAACTCAACTTTGCTGTTGAAATTGTTTAAGTCGTAAATTACTCGCTATGGGATAGATTGTTTGACGTCAGTTAAATGTCCGTTATCTTTAAATGGCTTCAAAACATTTTTATGTAAAAGATATGCAGAATCTGCCAAGATGAACATATGTTGCAAAATTAGTCCAAGATCAATTTGTTGACTTACAGGACTAAGCCTGTATAGGGGAAAGTTGGGTAAAACGGGATACTTAGTGTTCTAGGTCTCATAACTTCTTGAATAAAGCAATGCTGGGGACTATTTTTTAGCTCCAGTTTCAGTTATTAATTGGCTTTTGATTGATACCATTTTTTATGCAAAAAACAGAAGCCACACGACAAAAAAAATGCATAACAAAAAAGCAGCAAGTATCCCGTTTTATCCACCTAGTCGGATAAAACGGGATACTTAAGCTTGTGTAGTTTCCATAACGTTTAGTCCCCAGCAAATAAGACACAACATGGCAAATAAAGAAAAGTTATTATTATTCTTAATAATATAAAAGGAAAGGTTAACAAAAAAAAATATTTAAATATGTAACTGACAGAAGTCACAGGTAAAAACTTCGTCTTCGTCTTCCCCCACTCCGGGCCCAGGCTTCGCAATGTTGACACCTTATCCAACCTTCTTCCGCCTTAGAATTGGAATAAAGTTCGCTGCAAAATATACAAACTGCTTCTTCGCATTCATCTTCTGAACTTGAATCATCACTTTCTCTCAACTTCCTTCTTTTTATATTTTTTTGACCCTTGGTATCATTTTGCTTTTTGTCTCTCACGCTCGTTTCTTTTGCACTGCTGCTGTCTTTCTTATTTGCGTTATTTACTGTTACGTCTTTTCTAGTCGTCATCCCATTGTCATTTATTTTGCCTTTTTTATTAGTTTGGCTATATGGGCTGTTTTTTCAGTATTTCCTAAGTTTAATTTTGGCTTCTCTGTAGAAAGTCTTTTAGAAATTGATTCTTCTAGTTCCTCTTTATATGGTGTCGATGTTAACACTGCAGTTTTACCCCTTCTTCTATCATTTAGATTTAATTTTCGTTCACAATGAGGAACTGGAACAACCTGTTGTGTCGTTATAACAAAATTCTGCGTGGTATAGGAACATGAAGGACTCGAATTTGCATAAAACTGCTCTGTAGGGATCGGTGTCGTGCTTGGTGGTTTTCTCAGTAGTGATCTCGGTAAACTTCTTGATGGTGTCCTTGGTGGTGTCCTCGGTGGTGTTCTCAATGGTGTTCTAGAAGGCGAGTTTCTAGGTTCTGGTAACTGGTTATCATTTATTTCACCTTGAGTGGGCCTATTTGTAGTCTCGGCCGGTTCAAACATCCAGTCTGGGAAGATCTCTGGATTTACTGGATGTATCCCCGTTTTTCTAAATCCGCTAACTGCGGTTTGGACGCTAGCGGCTTTCATAAAAGCATTTCCAAAAAGTTTGCCTATTTGAGAAATAGTAATAGGCCTGCCTGGATGTTGTTGCATCCATCTCTGGACCTCTGAACTGTAATATGAGCTGATTGGTGACATAAAACTTACGTCTATTGGTTGTAGACGGTGTGTTGTATGCGGTGAAAAGCACAGTAACACAACACCGTTATCCCTAGCTCTATGAATTAGCTCTTGATTCTTGGTATGGGTGGCATGGCCATCTAGAAGCAAAAGAACTTAATTTTCTTTAGAAGGGTTGGAAAAAGCAATAAATTTATCGAACCAACTCAAAAATATTTCCGTTTGCATCCACCCTGAAGGATGGTAATGAGCTGTACTACCAGGGGGAGCATCATCTAACAGTTCTGGCTTTGCCTTAGCTCTTGGGAAAACAAACAACGGTGGCATGAATGCACCACTAGCACTCATGCAGATCTCCACTGTAACCAGAACTCCACGTTCAGCCGAAGACAAGCAGCCAACTTGTCGCTTTCCACCGCTTTTGACCGTTTTTTTGGTACTGTCATAATCCCTGTTTCATCGACGTTATAAATACGCTCAGGGGGTATTTTGTGTGTCTCCATCGTTTCAGTAATCAGCGAGAAAAATTTGTTTACGGAAAGCCTATTGAAACCTATTGCCCTAGCTAGTGAGGTTGGCTCAGGAGATCGAAGTTTAATAGTCGGATGCCGATTGAGAAAAGCATACAGCCATGCTTTACCAGCTTTTTTCTTGCTCTTATTAAATCTATTAGGCAAGCCGTTGCGTTCTGCTGATTCAAATGCCAAACACCTTAATGCATTGAGAGTTAAACCAAACAGGCGTGATTCCATACACAAAATATATTCCACTAATTCCTCTTCCTGAGCAGGACTAAAAACAGGTTTATGACGTCCTAGTCCTTTTTTTGCTGAATCCTCTCTGTTAAGAACACCCTGTTTAATTTTCTTCACCCTTGCTTCAATGGTTGTACGAGGAACCCCATATTCTTTAGAAGCTTTGAGATACCCCATTCTTCCCTCCAGTACCTCCTCAACAGCCTGACGCATACTGTTCTCATCACAAGACTGCCTTTGCGTTGTTCTTGTATACTTTCCCATTGGAATTCTAGCCTGAAAAAGACATTGACGATGTAGAGTGTCCGGTTTTACCCAACTGTGGATTGCTAAAACATGTGACTATATTTTAATAACAAACAAAGCAAATTCCTAGAACCTATTGTACATAACTATAGTAAACAAACACAGTATCCCCTAAATCTACTCACCTTCAATTAATTTTGTCTGTAAACTAAAAAATCACCGTTTGAAAGCACGCTAAATATTTTATTTTAACCTCACAATTCGACACATCCACCTCTTACGCCGTCTAGAGGGAAACTAGAGTTGGTAGATGACTTGCTGGCCATCGGTAGGTACCGAGAGTTATCATTTACGGTCATATCCGATAGATCGTACTGCATGTTTTGAAATAAAACAGGCTATCCTGTTTTACCAGACCATCCCGTTTTACCCAACTTTCCCCTACTCATGCATCATGCACACGACCTGGTATGCCTACAAAAATATCAATAAATTTCAAAATATAATTACAAATCCCTTGCAATATAATGGAGTGGAATCGCTTTCTGTTATAAAAATCGTATGTGTTTCGCTCAGGTGCTTTTATCTCGATATGGCAACCATCGATGGCCTCAATTACACTACGAAAATTGGCATTCTGGTAAATATATTATCTGCTGTTTCTTCACAATTCTCTTGGCCTGCCCATTTAGTATATCGCCCTTGCATAATACATAATGCAGAACAAATTTGCAAAAATATAAAATGGACATTTCCTGTGCTTAATCCAAACAAGTTTCCACATTCTCTAAAGGTGACTGCATAGTTTGCCAGCATCCATACTGCTACGTGCGTTTCTTTTCTAATGAAATTGTCATTGCATTTGCATTAACACCCTGAATGAGAAATATGCTACCTAATTCTTCAACCAATTTCTAAAATGTAATCAGATGAATTCCCTTACTGTGGTTCTATATTATTGTATGTTACCCTTGAATCGCCCTCGGCTGCTCCCCTACTAATTCCTATTTGCTCAAATTTCTTAAATTAATATTGACACCTACCTGTTACATCCAAAAACTTCCCCTCAATAATCCCATGCTGAAATCCAAATAGAAATCCACACCAATCACACACTCAAAGATAACTCAATTAACCAAATATATCACACTCTATTTAAATTAGATCCATTGGTAACGCCGGCAACAAATTTCTTTTATTTTAAAATTACAATTTATTAATTCGATAAATTATTGCCAGAATAGCATTCAATTCAGGTTATTTTAATTTATAGATAAATTGAAACATATGCCAATTCTGACAATAACTAAATTAAAACAGATAGTAACAAACATCGGTGTGATTCGGTTCGCTAGTAAACTGTGGCATCGGTATGCACGTCAAAATAACCCCTTGCACCCGTCTTAGAGTGGGTTCGAAAACGTTAAATTTCTAAATTGGTGATCCTTGCCTTCCTTCAATGACCATCCTAAATCTCACCCTTTAAACGCCTATTTAAAGCGAGCTGCAGATCTTGGGTAAGTCCATTGCTTTATATTTGTTTGTTCATGTTTAAAAAATTACAGTCCACTGTGTCTTAACCGAGCGCTAATATCCATATTACATTTTAAAAACACCATTCCTTTATGTACATTCATAATGGTCAATAATTTTATAACAATAATCATAAAAATCGATAACCTTTTAAACACATATTTTTATTAAGGTAAGGGGCGTTCCTCATACCTTACGTTAACCCTGTGTCTTAGCATGAGCTCATAGTAAAACTCTATAACTGTGCATATAACTTTCCTGCACTACCAAATATCAATAAGTTCTCCATACTTCTTTACAACCACTGGTTATCTGTAAATTAATTAATTATTTTCAAAAATCAATTTGCTTTTAAAGTCCCATAAATGTCTGTTCATAAAATATCAAATACTGATAAAAACACACCAAAGCACAAATCCAAATAATCACAGACACCATGAAAATATTCACAACTCAATGTTCTATTCTATCGCCTACCTGGTTTCTATCTTCTAAATGTGATCCATCACTAGCCCATTGGAGATGCTGCCGTCTAGTAGGTCCCAGTCCATCAACTAACTCCTCGGTCGAATCACCATATCTGTCATGCATTCAACCCAAAATTCCAATCTCCAAAGTTGGTTTCTCTTATTCCAAATTAACTTTTATTACTCAAACATCGCTTTTTCCATCATCCAAACAATTTCAAATTCTAATACTTTCGTGCATTTCAATACCAAAATAATAAGCTTTGTACTTACATACCACTTTAACGTTTTAACAACAAGATACTCTATTAGCTTCTTTATAAATTTGTATTAAACTGCACTACTTCACTTGCAAGTAACTATATCTATCACGAATTCTGAATGAAATCAAAGAGAGCTCGGCCCCTCTCTGCTAATTTTGCAATAAGTAAGAATTCGTCCCCCCCCTTTATTTGCAAATGGCACGTACACTTGTGTACCCGTTCCTATAATTCTTGAAATTTTTTTCCAACCATCCCCTGTTTCTACGAAAAAGTTTTAACGAACATCGGTTTCTCCAGAATTTTCATAACAAACACGCCAATACTCGGTAAACCGTTTCAAAACTGTCAACCGTCACTTTTACATCTCCTAATTTAGCCTCTACTTTGCAATTGATCCACACCTTCAACTTGAACAAACATCTTTCATGTTTCTTGTATCTATAGCTTTATCTTACACATATGCCTTTACCAGCTGAATATTTGCCCTTCTTATCCAATTTACACCAATCATCTTCCTTGGCTCTTTTCTCCCACTTTTTAACTGACGCGTGCCTGCTTCTAAATATCCTTGAAATTATTGATTTTATTCAAGTCTCCCTACTATATTATCTCTGAATTAATTATATGCATCTTTCTTGTACTCAATACATTTTTATTCTATCTCGGTTTTTTCTTGGTTCAATCTTATACTACCTTCAAGATTAAAATCAATATTTTAACCAACAAACTGCGTTTACATTAATATTGTGTGATTTTGCTTTTATCCTTGCCACAAATTGACTGCATTAATTCCAACGGCTGTTCTATTCTAATAACCCATTAAATTTTATTTGTTGCCATGTTACCGAGAAATATTATCTCCTCTTGTTATTTTGTTTTGTTTTAAACGTGTTGGGTTTTACGTTTGAAAATAGAAATGTTGTTTTAACATATGCTCAACGCCTTTAGATTATCCAGTAATACTTCACTACAAATTTAAATACGTTATAATTTTACCCCAATTATTATTTATTATGCCCTATATTTACACAACTACTAATGTTACATGATTCCTAGCTAAATTAAATTGATCCTGCATTATTATACACTACTTAAGCTCTGAAATAATTGTTAAAAGTATTCTAATTTCCGAACCGAATAAATTTATTTCATATTATCCTATAGCTCTTAACCTATGAGTTAACTTGTGCTCTTATGTATCCCAATGACCCCTTAATTACACGATAATATATAACAATTCTTTACAGTCGTAGTATCTCTGGACATGCAGAAGTGACTTCAGAATGTTGTCGCTGAATAATGCGGGATTATTTCTTCAAAATAATTATTTATATAAACGTCCAGTTCTCTTTCTGCAAACAACTGTATACAACGTAAAAAATTCGCCCATTTCCGACATGAATTTAGATATAAATGTGTTACATGCCGAAAATTGGCTATGTATCATTTTTGATTTTAGTTTTAAATATGTACTTAAATCGCGCCAATATTTTAAAAAAGGACTTGTGCATTTCCGTAACTTGGGAGTGTTGCGTCGGCGCCAGAGAATGCGCAGATGTAGAGTGGGGAAGGAAGTGTGCGTCTAACAGTGAGGTTTATCTGTGTCTTTTTTGTCTTCTCTTTCAGATAATGTAGGTTTCCTCTATCGTACCTATTATCGTTCCTCCTTACCTGGTTGATCCTTTATCGTACCGCTACAGAAAGAAGAGGGAAGACAGAAAATCTGGTTTCAACAAGGGCGAAGGCCGACCCACGCCCAACAGCGAGATCCACGAAGAAAAGCATGGCTCTTGCCGCAAGAATAACCGTAATGACGTGAAGAGCTCCACATTTTACGTGAGTACATTTTATCTTTTCCTATAAGGCGCCTCTGGTATTAAAATGAATATTTTTTGTATGTAATACCATTTGAGACGTAATAATGACGTAATATCTTGTGCAATATTATGTACGTGTTTATTTTGTGTTGCCAACTGTCGTAGTGGCTCTTACCAATAACGCCGGGACTTTAACGGTTATACCTTAGACTACAATAGTCGCTGCATTATAACAAATGTATTAAAGATGTTGCAATGGCCTCTGTTGGGTTCTCCACTATATCCAATTACATATTTCGAATTTGCTGCCTAACAAACTGCTGGCCCAAGTCCATTATTTATAATTTGTAAAAAGTTAGGTTAAACGTATCTAATTTTAATGACCCGAGTCTGTTCAACAGTTATTATACCCCCGTCGCGGGGGTACGCGAGCCACTACAGTCAGTTGGTAGCAATGTTAAATAATTGCGATATGACGCGCAAATAAAATATTACGTCACGCAATTATATAAAATTACTCCATCACATAAAAAAAGAAAACGAAAACACTACTTACATAAATTGCAGGGTTTCTCGCAGCGCTACTCCGTGATGGCTACAGCGGGGCTCCGCCGTTGACCCTTTTTCGGGCGTGGGTGTTCGCTAGGCCCGGTCGAATCCAAATTCAAATTGTCTTCTTTCTTATGTAGAGGTACGACAAAGGAACTGGTTTATAAGGAACGATAATCAGAGATAAGGCAAGGAACCTACATAACAAAGAAAGACACGATAAGACACAAAAGACAACTACATTCGTTGGCCTCTAGATCACCAGTCCCAACACGTATGCCGGAAATCACCCTTCCTACTTTGCACACTGCGTCGGCGCAATCTCGCGCAACGCACTCCCTAAAGTGACGAAAATACGCGCAAGTCTTTTTAAATCCTTGGCGCGAAATTCTTACAAATTAAAACTAAATAAAAAAATGTTTAGTGCCGATTTCCGCACGAAACACAGTAAGGAATCGATTCTATGACAATCCCAATCGTTAAGTGATTATCGAGTTGAATACGCCTAATAGACGTAGGGCCGGTATTATAGCTGTAGGTTAAACTCTTGGGTTAACAAAACCTTGATCTGTAGTTTAAACTGCTCATGATGGTCAAGTGTATTATAACTTTATTAACCCTAAGTTTAACTGAAGGGAGGAGTTCCTGAATGCACCCTTTAGTTATTATCTTCGCTCTTGTATTAAAATGTTAATATTTTGTTATCTTTGGTAAAGAGATATAAATCCATAATTGAAAATAAGAAGATCGATGCCGTTACATGGAACGAAAAGCAAAGTTATTGAAAAAAAATAACGGCCGAATGTAATGCTTTATGCGGTACTGTCAAAACAGTAAAAAGTATTCGTGGAAAATACGATAATTTGAAAAAACAGAGTAAAAAGCGGTTTGCTCTAGAAAAACAAGAGTTGTATAAAATAGGTAGTGGTCCTGGCCCACCTGTTGAAATAACAGCAACAGATGTTACTTTAAAGGAACTTCTGGGTGATAGTGTAACCGGGTTAAGCAAGTGATTACACTGTTTGAAGTCGTTGATGATCCAGGTGACGATGTATCAAATAAAATGCCTAAAGTTGAATGGTCGACTTGGACACCATCCCTTTTAAAGACTCCCAAAAATGCAACATTTCAATCTTATGATCCAAACCAAGTTACGCCAGGGTGTTTCAAAGCTGTCACTGCAGAAAGCACTACCGCTAATTTAAATGCTACACAAAGTGGTAAGACTGATATAATTCCAAAAATGTATACATCTAGAGTTAAATTATTTGTTTTTTAGTTGGAACCAAATCCAAATTTTCGAAAAAAAAAAAAATTTGACAACAGACTGCCGAATAAAAATAAATACTCTATCTGAAGCAAGGTTGGGGCTTATACAATTACAACAAGATGCTCTTAAACAAGAAATGTTGCATAAGAAGTCTGAACATGCAGCAAAAATGAAACGAGAAAAAATAGAACATGAGCTTGTAACACCCAAGAACATTTTAAATTAATCCAAATTTCAAATAATATTTTCGGCCAATCACAAACAATTCTGTATAAAATGTAACCTATCAATGACCTTAATTAAGATAGTTATTCAATCCTAGTTCGATTTTGCGGTGACAATTGATACTTTAAATGAACATAACCTATCAACTGATATCTAACATCCCGTGAAATTTAGAAGATTTTAAATTAAGGCGCCAAAGGAAATGCTAGTTTGTTCTAGAAAAGTCAAAACCGGAAGTACGTAATAAAATGTAATTTTTCGTGATATCTATAAAAATATTAACAGGAAATACTTTAGAATATTGCAGACTTAAATTTAATTATAGGGTAATTTCAATTAGCAATGGCAACAATAAAAATGGATTTAAATCATTAACCTAAAAGCACATGTAGGGATGATGTACAATTGTGAAATATGTAAGATTTTTGATTGGCTAGAACACTCACGTGATAAAAGGTATATAAATATGGGAAGTGGGAAAATTAAAACACACGACACACAAAGACTCAACAAGACACACAAAGACAAAAGATAGAGAAGGTACGAAATGTGAAACTTAACTAGCCCAAAGCTAGTGCGTGGGTAGGCGGAAATATCGCATAGCAGTATCGGTTATAGAGTCATGTAAATTAAATCGATGGTTAGTGAACAGAGATAATGACTTAATATGTTTATTACGGGCAGAATAGTGACTTTAAATAGTGGATAAAGAGCACCGATACGTTTCGCTTTTAAGGAAGAATTAAATAATGATAAAGTTTAAGTATAATAAAAAAAAACGAAATGGTTCAGCTGTAAAGCAGTTAATGGTAGAAAGTGCAGGTTTATTAGCGGCAAAGAAAATGACACTTAACCACACCTATATGGTTCATTATTGATTGATTGTGGAAGTTTGGGTTTTGGAAGTCCGATTCCAAACCAAGTTATTACAGCAGTAGGGAGATATCAAGAGTTTCGAGCACAAAATGTATCAACACCCGTGTTAAGCATTATCAACCCTGGTGAGAATAAGTTGCCGTGGCGGTATTGTAAAGAGTGGAGCAACAGTGGGTATTGCATACCCAAAACAGGTATTGAGTAAATCTTTGAATAAATGTTTCAAGAGAACGGAGGTGTATATGCATGCATACACGTGGTGTTGTATGAACTTTTATATAATAATACATATGCTTTACATGAATATGTTAAGTTGCTAGATTAAAGTTGGAATTTTTGGACATTATTATTAACGTTACCACTTATTATTATGAATTTTGTGTAGAATATCACGAGTTATTAGCTATGTTTAATTTGGAGTCAATTTGTTTTAACTGTAGAATTCGCAGTGCTTAGTATAATATTTAACAACCCGGATTAAGGGAACTTTTAGTTAAATAAGAGATTTTGATTTTATTGCATTCACGTATGTCAATATAGTAAATATAAATAGTTATATCGCCATATTAAAGGTTATTAAATTCATACTTAATACAAATGTTGAGATATATATATATATATATATATATATATATATATATATATATATTAGTAGTAAAAGGGGTTTGTTGAAATACATATAGGTACAGATACTGTGTAAACTTTTGGGTAAGTTAACTCACCAGTATCGGTTTCAGAATTCTAGGCCTATCCACCCTGGGACATGTCCATGTACTCTCCGCTGTAGAGTAGCCGAGGCGTTTGAAGAAAGTAGAGTAAATACTATTGGAATAGGTAAGTGGACCCTTGCATTGCAATTTTGAACCGTAAAAGTGATATAGAGTTGGCATTCGATTATATATGTATTAGGTAACTCGTACCTTGTTTCTTTGACTGCTACATAGGTCGGGGGGGGGGGGTGTTACAAGCTCCATGTAAAATTACAAATAGATATTCTAAAAAAGCAGACTAATGAAAACTAAATTTATTGTTAATATTACATTAATATTACGATACATTTTATGTATAATTAACCTTTTAATAGTTACATTATAAATATGCAAAGTATTCATTTTGTTTTAAGAGAGCACCATTACCTTAAGGTGCCATTATAATGTTTGGTTCGTCATCACTCTCGTAATTTTCTTCTGGTCCATTAGGTATTTGATCATTCTGCTCTATAGCAATATTATGCAATACAGCAGTGACTAACTGTTATTGCTTGCGCCATTTCTAATTTTAAGCAAATGCCTAAACCTAATATAGGAAATCTACGTGTCCAAACACCGTATTGACGTTCGACTACATTCCTGGTGCAAGTCTGAGATTCGTTATACAAATTTTCTGCATCAACTTGGGGATTCTGAATTGGTGTCATCAAGTAGTCTTATAAAGCATAACCTGAATCTCCTAATAAAAAACAGCTCTTAAATCTGCTCTGTTCAAATTCACTCTTTAATCTTCTGTTATTAAATATTGTGCTGTCGTGTGTAGCTCCAGGCCAACGAACTACAATATTTAATATTCTCATCCTGGAATCAGAAACAGTCTGCACGTTTAATGAAAAAAACCCTTTCCTGCTACGAAAATGTTCAACATTTTCACCTCCTAAAGAAAATTAATTACATTGGAATCTCATGTTAAATTAAAATCAACCTGGAGATTGAAGGCGGATATACATACAATCTATAGATTCCAATAACTTTAGGAAATTTAACGTAAATAAAGATAATTTAAAAAACTATGAGTGGTTTAATCCTCAAAGAAGATTAAGAAGAATACTAAACAAACCACAACAAACATACAGGGAGTATCTATTTTTCTGTTTCGTCTGCTCTATTTATTGTTACATGCCAAAAATCGGCATTTAAACATTTCTGTATGTTTCTAATTTGCAAGTGAATTTGCGCCAAAAATTTAAAAGACTTGTTCGTGCATTTCCGTCACTTTAGATAGTTGCGTTTACGCAAGAGAATGTGCAGACGCAGAGTGGAACAAGAGGGTTTCCGTCACGTCGGGACTAGTCAACTGAACGTTGACGAGTGTGGTTCTTTGTGTGCCTTTTTATCTTGTCTTTTCTCTTTTAGGTGATGTAGGTTCCTTTGTCGTGTCGCTACCTGATATCGTTCCTCTTACCTGTATTCCTGTCGTCCCTCTACGCAAGAAGATAGAAAATAAATCAAATCTGTCATCAACTGGGGGCATAGGATGACCCACACCCATAACGCCCTACTGCCGCGAGAGTAGCTGTCATGTTGTGAAGAGCACTACATTTTACGTGAGTACCTTTATCTTTTTTTGTATGTGATAATAATTTGTAACATAAATATGACGTAACCCCTTATTGCGCAACAGTTTGCAAATATTTATTGTGTTATCAACTGTCGTAGTGGCTCTCATACATTGTGCATCGGGACTTTAAAAGTATACCTTAGAGTATAGAACGTAAGTATAACATTATATATTTTCGTCTTTCTTCTATTAAATTCAGGATATACTTTGTTATCAATGGTTTCTTATTTTCTTTTTGTGTATACCCCATAACATCTCTGGCCGCCATGTCTAAGCTGGATTTAATGTTATTTCATTCTGTTTCTACTTCCTTTGTATCAGAAATTTTCCCGATATCTTTCAACAATTCATTTGACTTTTTTCAAATCTTTTGTGGATATCTTTATCTTTTAGCTTCTAAAAGTCAAAGTACCTTTTTCCCTTTCTTTTTCGAATTTTATAATTAAAAGCGGTCTTCATAATTACGATGTTGTGGTCAGTATCTATATCTGCTTCTGGGTAGCTTCTACAGTCTTTCACTTGATTCCTAAATCGTTGTTTAACAATAATGTAATCTATTTAATATCTTCTTATATCGCCTGGCATCTTCCACGTGTATCGTCTTCTAGCATGATGTTGAAATAATGTATCTGTGATGGTTAAATTGTTCTTGTCGCAAAATTCTACCAATCTTTTTCCCCTGTCATTTCTTGTGCCTAAACCAAACAAACCTACTATTGCTCTTTGTTACATGCCAAACTGGCCATGTATCATGTTTAGGTTTAGATATAATTTGTAAGTTAATTGCCGCGTATTTTTGAATTAATACGCTAACTTCCGTCGTCGCTGACAGAATGCGGATGTGCGCGTGTGGAGGAAGCGACATTAAGCCATGGACTAAACAACAAGTATCTAAGTGCGCGGTAGTTTTCTAAGAAAAAGGTATGTAGCTTCCCTTTACCTCCACCCGTATCATACCCGCTACCTATTTTCTTCAACCCCCTACGAGATGCAATAAAAGTTCAGTGACGGATAACAATTTGATGTTCAACATGAGGTAATCAAACCCAAACCACGTGCTGGACCCTGAGATAAAGTTCCGAGATACACCTCACATAGGTAATTTGATTTTACCAAAATTGTGCATGCAAATTGACTTAGACAACGAATGCATCATCTGGTAAAAACGTGATCTGTAGTTGTTATAACAATGGCGTTAGAGCCACGCCTAACGTAAAATAGCGCGCGTAAATTAAGCCGCGTACATGTAACATCCTTCCCTACTCTCACCTACCACTGCATTAAAATCCTATGTAGTTATTAAATTTTCATGTCCTTTTAGGTATCTTAGTATGTCTTCGATATCTTTGTATATCGCCTATACCTCTTCCTCGCTGGAGCTAGAGGTGGGCATGTATACATGTATTATTACCGTATTTATCGATTTAGATTGTAATCTAACCATGAGTACTCTTTTGTTCTTTTGTAAGTACTTTTCTACGCGTCGTCCTATCTTTTTTCACATAACTATCCCCGCACCTGAATTTCCTTCTTCTGATCCTGTATGAATTACCCTGAAATCTCCACTCCAAAAATCCCCCGCCTCTGAACTTTGCTGATTTCTACTGTCTAGTGCTAACCTACCCATTTCGATTTTCAGGTTTTCTAGCTCACCTACTTGCTTCATACTTCTGACATTCCATGCTCCAACTTGCAAAATGTTCACGGATCTTTTTTTATACTTTCGGTGTAGTCCCCTCTCGGAGATACAAATGAGGGACTATTTTATCTCCGGAATTTTTACCCTGGAGGATGCCATCATCTTTAGTAACCATTTCTGTATGCAGTGTACTTGGGAGGTAATTTGGTGGTTTCCCGTTGCCTTCCATATCGCAGTAGTGTGTTTTAGAATGTCATACCGACCCTTATGGTCTCTGCCACTCTAAATATCAAAAAAACTGCTGCCCTCTTTCGGGGACCTGTCTTATTCTGGTTCCTCACTAAAGACCCCACTAATTTGGTGAAACCTATAGTTTGGCTCTTTAGCTCATTGAAACACGCAAGAAATTCTACTGGTTCTAGTATTTTAGAACTTCGTCAAGGTGCAGGTTCGTTCAAAACGGACTTATAATTAATTGAATACAAAATATGTACATTAATAATTAATAAACGTAAACAAAACTATAATTAATGTTTATAAATGAAAGTTTTTCAACTTGTGTTGATTTTAGCAGAGTGCGTCGAGTATTCCAAATCTGACCTCTGCTGAGAATGGTTTTTCACACGGCACTGATGTTGCCAAGGAGCATATTTTTCTCTAGTAATAGCACTCAAATTATGATACCTATATTTATGCTCTTTCCATCGGCATAGAGGATCTAAATTTCGATCAAGAATATCATTTTCGACATACCTTTGAATCTCTGTTATGGCCCTCGAATTTGAAGTTCCTATTATGTGGTACTTTGCAAGAATTTTATCAATGGTGGTCCAAAGAGATAAAGAGCCACTTTAATTATCTTTCATTTCCAGTACGCTTTGATTATCTGAACTATCTATCCTTTGAAATTCTTTCCGCTACCATATTTATTATCAATTTTTTTATTTTATCAGCAGCGATTGTACTATTAAAAACAAGCATTTTAATCTCGGATCCAACAACGTACAGGAAGCTAATGTACTACTGTATTCTATATTTTCAAATTTTTTGTGCATACTTATAAGATTTTAGAAAGGTTATGCGCATGTGCTCATGTGCTTGCAACTGTTTACAATTGGGTGAATGAATTTAAACGTGGCCGTACATCCACAAAAGATGAACATCGTTCCGGGTGCCCTGTGGACGTGTCTACCCCCGAAATGATTGACAAAATCCATGATATGATTTTAAATGATCGACGAATAAAGTGCGTGAAATAGTTGAGACCAGAGGCATATCTCAAGGCACAGTCGCTTCAATTTTGCACGAAAAATTGGCTGCGAAAAAAATCTTGGCAGGATGGGTGGTCGATTCTGAGGCTGTTTTGGCACTTTTCCGTCGTAATCCCGAAAATTTTCTACGTCGATACATAACTGTCGAAAAAACATGGATACATCACTACCCTCGAGAAACAAAAGAACAGTCAAAACAGTGGATTTTTGAAGGCGAATGAGCTCCGAAAAAGGCAAAGCCGGTGAAATTGGCCGGCAAGGTTATGGTCACGGTCTTTTGGGATGCACGCGGAATCATCTACATCGATTACTTAGAAAAAGGAAAAACGATAACAGGAGAGTATTTATCATCATTTAGTCCTGGAACTGGTTAGACGCGTACCCTCATTGTTTCCTATTCTGAACCAACCTACACATTTCCCTGAAATTTGCACAGTCTGCATCTATCACTATCTGATCTAGGTCTACATCTACCTCCTTTTTTCTATCTCTGCTTGTAATATATCCCATACTATTCCCCAAAAATGGCTTAGGACGTATTCTGCCCTTCTATTTCTCCTATTTTTTCCACAGATATCCTTGTTCCCCTAATATTTCTATAACCTATTTGTTATTAACTTTGTCTGTCCATGCTAGCATCCTCATACATCTGAAGCACTGCATTCCAAAAGGCTGCTACCATTTTTCTGTCTGCTTTTCCTACTGCCCGTATTTCATAGGCATACTGTGCTGTGCTCCACAAATATGCTTTCAACAATTTTCTTCTCGTTTCTATGTTTGTTGTCTTTCATCATAGGCGCTGTTCTTTCTTGTTAGTTGCAGTTCGGCCCCATTCTATTGTTTTACAATTATATACCCTATTTCTAAAACATTTAGTGGTTGTGAAGAGGGGTAAGCAGCCTGTAGCTGCCAAGTTCCTCCAGCACTTGAACATTTGCCGATTTAATATTTTTTCCAATATGTCTTTTCGCAATGTCAACACTAGTTTCAGGTATTTCACAACCAACACCTGTAGTTGTTTATAATAATCATCAGATTTATCTGCGCTTATTTTTTCGTCATTCGGTTTTCTGTCTCAAAACTGGTTGGACACGTACCTGCACTTATTTATATTCTGAACTAGCCTACACAGTTCCCTGAAATTCTCACAAAGCCTATATATAATTCTGCTCCCTTTCTATTGTTTTATAATTTTATGCCTTATTTCGCCGAGATTCAGTGAAGGGGGTTAAGCAGCCTGTGGCTGCCAAGATCCCCCAGCACTTAGAGATTTGCCGAATTAATAGTTTTCCAGAAATCCTCACAAACAATTAACATTATTCGAGAATATTGCACAACCAATACTTGTAGTTGCTTATAATAATCATCAAATTTAAGTACAGTTACTTTTTCCGTCATTAGTTTATCCATCTTCGGACTGGTTGGATGCGTACCTCCATTGATTTCTATTCTGAGCTAGCCCACACATTTCCCCGAAATTTCTACAGCCTACATCTTTCACTATCTCTGTACAGTAGTCTAACCTAGGTCTTCCTTTACTTCTATTTTTTCCTATCTCTGCTTCTAATATATTCCGAACTATTCCCTCATGCTGTGGTATATGGCCTGTCATCCTATCTCTCCTATTTTTTACCGTTTTCCATATATTTCTTTCTACCCCTACCATTTTTAGTACATCTTCGTTCTTAACTTTGTCTGTCCATAATATCTTTATCATATGGCTGTAGCACCACATTTCAAAGGCTTATACCTTTTTCTACTGTCCAGGCTTCACAGCCGTACAGTGCTGTGCTCCACACATATGTTTTAAGCAATCTTTTCCTTGTTTCTATGTTTATTGTCTTAAAGCACTGCGAATTTAGAGAACAGGAGAAGAGTCTAATAAGGGACAGGATTGTTATGGGAACAAGCGATTCAGTTGTACAAGAAAGGTTACTTAGGGTTAGCAACTTGTCACTACAAAAAGCAGTTGATCAGTCTAGAGCCGCCAAAAATGGCAAAACGCAGGTAAAGTCTGTAAAGGAACCGCAGTTTGACATAGCTGGAATAACCAAGTCATTTAATGGTCAAAGTAAAAAACCGCCCACTCAACCTAAGGCGACTAGGCAAAAGCAGGTTCAAAAAATGGTGTAAAATGTGTCAAAAGCAACACCCACCAAAACAGTGTCTGGCATATGGAAAAGCTTGTGCTGTATGCAAGAAATGTAATCATTTTGTGATCGCTTGTAGGTACAAAGACCGTGGAGACAACACACGAAGTAAGAAGAGTCTACATGAAGTAGCAACTCTAAAAGATGGTCTAGAAGAAGCCTTATGTCTAGGTATAATATTTAAGGAAAAGCCAGACGAATTAGAAAGCACGATAAGTAGTAATAATAAACAGTGGTATCAGGTAATAAGTGTCAATCAAGTGGGCATATCGTTCAAATTAGATTCGGAAGCAAAGTGCAACATTTTGTCTTACTCCAAATTCTTAGCTATAGACAAAGCTAAAGAGTCAAGACTGTTAACTACAGAGACAGTACTCGTTGTGTACGATGGTAATAAGATAAAACCAAAGGGATATGTTGAGCTGAGCTGTGCTGTAAAAGATAGTAGGCATAATGTCAAGTTTATGGTAGCGGAAATGGAAACGGTACCTGTATTGGGGTTGAAAGAGTGTGTCAGGTTCAACCTGATAAAAAGAGTGTATTCGTTACGGAAAAGTTCAGAACAAATGGACAAAAAGAAATTTATTGAACAACATATAGATGTTTTTGCAGACCTTGGTGCAATAGGTAAATATGCGATCAAGTTAAAAGCTGATGTGGCACCTATTGTTAAACCAATACGTAGAGTACTTGAATCAAAAAACATAAGCTTAAACTAACGTTGGATATGTTAGAACACAAAGATATTCTGAAAAAAGTAAGTGAGCTGACAGAGTGGTGTCATAATTTAGTAATAGTTCAGAAGCCTGATAAGTCGCTTAGGCTGTGTCTGGACCCAAAACTGCTAAATGAATGCATAATGTGGGAAAGATATTTAATTCCTTCACAAGAAGAAATTTGTAATAGGTTAGCGGGTAAAGAAATATTTACTGTTTTGGACATGAAGAATGGGTTTTTCCAAGTTAAACTAGATAAGGCTAGTAGTTATATATGCACTTTTGGAACACCATTCGGAAGGTATTGATTTACAAGAATGCCCTTTGGAATTCCTTCAGCACCAGAAGTGTTACAAAAATTGAACGCACAGATATTTGGTGATATGTAAGGGGTAGAAATATACTTTGATGATTCGATAGTAGCAGTTAGCAATTTAGAGGAGCATGATAGAAGTTTAAGTACTGTAATAAAGAGAGCACGTCAGTATAATGTAAAATTCAATCCAAATAAACTACAGTATTGTGTTAAAGAGGTTAAATATGTTGGATTGATAATCACTAAATCGAGTATAAGGTGTGATCCCGAACACGTTGGGTCTATCATAAACCTAGAAGAACCAAAAAACGTTAAGTCGTTACAAAAATTCTTGGGAATGTGTAATTATCTAAGCAACAGTTAAACTAAGGGTACTGCTACACAAAGGTATTCCATGGCAATGGAGTGACGCCCAATCAAAAGAATTTTTAAAATTAAAATCGATTATTAGATAGATAGAATTTATTTATTTATTCACCATTATGGTACATAACATTGTACATAATATGGAAAGTCAATGGATAATATGTAATACAGTTTTATATATCTAAAGCTAAATATATGATCACATTGTGACTAGTAAAAGTTTATTATTAAAACTTAAAAATAATATATTTTAGTTATATAATAGAGTATTTAGTATATAAAAATAATATTATTAATATCACTTAAAATTAGTAGAAAGATGTATCTATTGTAGTTTAACGAGCAATTACTGAAAAGTTCCCAAATCGTGATTTAAATAATCTACAACTTTATAGAAAGCATTAACAATTAAAAACCTTTTAACTTTAGACTTGAACGCTTTGTATTCAGTTATTTTTTTCAGCTTTATCGGTAATGCATTATATAAAATAATACAATTATAAAATGGAGAAGTTTTGAATAAACTAGTGTTGTGTGAAGGAATAAGTAGACATCCTCTGTGTCTTGTATTGTGTATATGTTGGCTACCAACAGTTGAAAAGAATGAGAGATTTTTCTTTACAAATAATAGATTGTCTAAGATATATACCGAAGGAAAAGTTAGAATCTGATTATTTATAAATGTGCTCTTGCATGATTCTCTACGTTTCAGGTTAAAGATAAGTCTTAAAATACGCTTTTGAGAAACAAAGATTCTATGTGTTTTTGCTGCCTTACCCCAGATAAGAACACCATAACCAATGAATGAGTAAGCTAATCCATAGTAGATATTCATTAAACCTGATCGGTCAAGACAGTCACGCAACTATAAAATTACGTAAAATGCTTTATTTAATTGCTTGCAAACAAATTCAATATGGGGTCCGTCCATGATAAAGTGCTATCTAGATGAAAGCCTAAAAACTTAACTTTGTTTTGAAAAGGTATGGTTTGATGTGTGTTTAACTGATGGTGATTTGACCTTATATTGTAAAAGTTAATAATTGTAGTTTTTGAATTGTTTAGGACTAACCTATTTCTATGACACCAAGAGGTCATTTCGTCTATGACTGCTTTAATTTTAATTTCCAAGTCATTAATATTAGAAGCAGAGACTGTTATAGTGGTATCATCTGCATACAAAACTGTTTGTCCATTTACAATATGATTAGGCAAGTCATTGATAAATAGTACGAACAGCAATGGCCCTAATATAGATCCTTGTCCAACTCCAAGATCCACATTGTAGGAACACGACAATAAATGCTGATATTTAACTTGAAGTTTCCGATTACTCAAGTAGGAATATATCCAATTTTGTAGTTTACCACGGATACCGATAGTGGCCAGTTTACCATATAAAATATTTTTATCTACTATGTCAAAAGCTTTTGTTAGGTCAAATAATAAAGTGACTACAAAATTGCCTTTATCTAATTCTAGGTGAATGTATTTAACCAACTGAAAAGCAGCAGTAGCTGTTGATTTACTTTTAACAAACCCATGTTGTGAACTATAAATAATACCATATTTATCAAGAAATGTAACAATGGGTTTACTGATTATTTTTTCCATGATTTTTGAAATAACACTAATGATGGATATCGGACGGTAATTACTTACATCTTTAGCATTACCATTCTTAAAAATGGGTGTAACCTTACTAATTTTTAAGCAATTTGGAAATATCCCATGTTGAAATGAGCTATTTATTAAAACTTTAAGTGGGTTAATTATTTCCATTACAATGTGTTTTACAATGAAGCTAGTTAAGTCGTCAATACCTGCAGTTTTAGTATTTTTTAACTCTTGAATGACATTAATTAACTCTATCTCATCTATCTGTTTCATAAAGAAAGAATGAGGAACTAACATTTCCAACAAAAGTTGTCGGAGGAAGAGAAAGGTTTGATCCAAGATCGTTAAGAACAGTTAGATTTGCTATATCAGCAAAATATCTTGCAAATGTATTGGCTATCATTTCACCATTATTATGATCAACACCTTTAACATTAAGGGTTAAATTTATGTCATTGTTTTTAAGTTTGCCTAGTTTAGTATTAACAATCATCCAAGTTGCCTTGGTTATATTGTTTGCAGTTTTAATTATCGAAGTAAAATATTTTATTTTAGTATCCTTAACTTTTTGTTTATATGTTTTAAGTTTAGATTTATAAAGCAACCTTGATTCATTAGTGTTGATTCTTCTGTTTAACCAAAACAGGTATAAAACTCTTTTTTTCTCTACTGTTAATTCTGGAGTCACCCACTGCTTATTCCTACATTTTATATTTTGCTTTTTTTTAAAAACACTACATGGCAAATGGATATTTAATTGATGCAAAAGGATTTGTATACAATTTTCGAAAGCTTCATTAACATCACATCTTTCAAAATCTGGCCAGGTTACATTACTCAGAGTATGCTTAAATTTAATTAGATTTTTGTCAGACGTTAACCTAACGTTATATTGTTGAATGTATTCTTTGGTGTTGGATTGTTCATATTTTATAGATAGTATGTGTGCAAAATGATCCGACAGTAGGGGACTGACTAACTGTATACTGTACAGTTCTTCTGGTAATGAGGTTACCATATAATCTATACATGTCGAACTCATCATGTCATTTTTATCGACACATACCCTTGTGGGTAAATTAATAGTATTGGAAAATAATGAGAAAGACTCGAATATATCCAAAAGTGATTTTTTGATGCTATTATTATTAAAGTAGTTAATATTTAGATCCCCACATAGAATAATATTTGTGGTTTTTCTTGAAATACGCTGTAGGGCCAAGACCAATCTATTAAAGAATAATGTTGTATCACCACTTGGAGGACGATAGGAAGAGAGCAATATAACTTTAAGTTTGTTAATGTAAAGAGAGTGGCAAGTCATTTCTATGTGGCCCTCCACTGATAAGTCTTCAACAATTCTGGTGTTTATCACAACTATAGATTTTCTTGTCATTATTAAAGACCCACCGTGTTTACCAGATTTGCGAGCAAAGTAACTAGTGATTTTAAAACATTCAAGATTGAAACTAGAAATTGTCTGTTCTTGTAACCAGTGTTCTGTTAAGCAAAGTATATCAATATCATGTTCATTAATGAACAATTCAATTTACTAATCTTACTGAATGCACTTCTAATATTGATATGAGCTATTTTAAGTGTATTTAAATAGCAGTTTTGCTTTACTATGTAGTTACTATTTGAAGGTGGTTGTGAGGAAAATTTCCTGACTTATTGATAACAGTAACTGAACTACTAGTTGATAAGTCTAGAATAGAATCAGAATTAAAACTAACAATGCTACTATCTAACTCTAAGTTGGTTCTACTAATTTCAGTAATTACACAGGAATTTCCAAAATAAGCATTTTTCTTTAACAAACAACTTCCAATAAAATTACATAATTCGTAGCTACCTTTATCATTAAGATAACGTCTATTAGCATTGTATGACTTTTGATTTAAAATACAATTAATATCTGCTATCGCTATATGAGAATATATTCGCTTAAGCCTGTTTACTTCATTACACAATTTACTATTAATTGAAAATATATAATCATTATGTTTATTAAAGTTAGTCGCATAAGAATAAGGAACAGTCATAAACAGGACATTAACATTACTAAGTATTTCACATACATTTCTAATCTCTATATGACCGAATGAACAACCATTTAATATATTATTATGACCACCAATAATAACTATAAAATCATTTTTAGTAAAATCTTTTGACAAATTTTTAATATCACACACAATCTCCTGGAATGTAGCATTTGGTTTAAACAAACATTGAAAATCAAACATTTTACCAAACTAATTTGAAAATACATTATACAGGTGTCTACCATAATTATCTGCTAAAATCAAAACCTTATGTTTTCCATTTCTGCTTATTTGAGACTGATTTGGAATAGGTATCTGTTTATTTTCACTTAGTTTAATTGTAATTTGACTCTTTTTTTCATTATTTGTAGGAGCTATCTTTGAATAATGTTTCTCTGGCTAACTTTCTAACATCTGTGTCCTCTTAAGTATCAGTTCGTCATTTGTTGAATTAATATGTGAGGTTTTAATGTTATCTCCATGTATTGAAGTTATTAATGTATTTAACTGCTTACTTAATTTATCAACTTGTTTTTGAAGGATTGATATTTTATCAGCTACTATAGCATCAACAATACTAGAAAACTCAGAGCTCTTTAGAAATTCACTAATTTCTGTACTAATAATCTTATTATTTAGCAGCTTATCTGTAGATGTTTGAACAAATGTAGTATCGCTTTGAACCAGTTTTAAGTTATAATCCTCCTTATTTACAGTTTTGATAGTGTTCTTAGTATTTCCAATTATTAGCAAACATTTATCACAATTATATATACCTTTTTACCATTTGTGTCTATTTTTAATGTCCCTTTTCTGTCACTACATGAAATGTGCACCCTACAATAGCACTTAACACATTTGATAAACTTTTTTAACTGCTTTGGCACTACAATAAATACAGAAATCTGTGAGAGCTATTGCACTTGTGTTTTCATTGTCCACCATCTTGTAAAAATATCTTCTACTTTAAGAATAATTGACACCACGTTGCCAATTACATTACAAACAGATAGCTCGAACGATGGAATGGGAGCGTGTCTAATGCAATTGGGACAACCAGTGTCCTTTTATTCGAGAAGTTACACAGAGTCACAAACTAGGTGGGCTCCAATAGAAAAAGAGCAATTTGCAATTTGCTGTGCGATCAAGAAATTTTATCAATTTGTTTTTGGTTACAAGGTAGTCATTGAAACCGATCACAAACCGCTAATATCTACTGTAAAAAAGATATTAAGAAGATCAGCACCAGATTACAAAGTATGGCGTTAAAACTGTTGAAATACAACCTCAAAATTGTCTATATCCGAGGGGAATAAGATGTATGTCGCTGATTTTTGTTAAGAAACTTCAATAAAGTAAATGCGCAGGAAGATAAAACACTGCTGGACGTTGTTTATTGTATGTCTGTGGATTTTCCACTATCGGAGAAGCTAAAAAATGAAAACCTAAGCATTTATTTACAATGTGGCATGGGAGTGAGTTTCCAAATAATAATAAGTTGCTCAAATCTGAATTAAAATCTTTATATAAGTTAAAAGATGACAATACAGTACAGGACAGTATACCAGTATACTCTACCTAGACAAAAAATAATACTTTCGAAAGTGCTTCGCCAAGAAATGCGGAAACTTGTACATACAGGTCATTTTGGAGTTTCTAAATGTAAGGCTAGAGCCAGATCAATGTTGTTTTAGCCTGATATGAGTAGCAAAATTAAAGGTAAGGTTAGTAGATGCAAAATTTGTAAAAAATTTAAACAATCAAACTGTAAAGAGCCTTTAATAGCACATGGAATACCAAAAGTTCCGTTCAATAAAATAGCCGTTGATATTAGTTACTATGGAAACTCTGACTATCTAGTTCTTGTAGATTACTACAGTAAATGGATAGAACTAAGGAAGTTAAAACCGAAAACAGCTACTAGTGTAATTAGTGCTTTAATAGAGATTTTCTCAGTACATAGGATTTCAACCACGATAGTTAGTGATAACATGCCTTTTGCGAGTTACGAGTTCAAAGAACTTGCTAGCCACTGGGATATACAGCTTTCCCATACAAGTCCTTGATATCCTAAATCAAATGGCCTGGTACAAAAGGCAGTGGACATTACAAAAAACTTGTTACAAAAGTGTAGAGAGGACGGGGAAGATATATATTTAGGGTTGTTAAGTTACAGGAAAACGCCCATATCAAGGATGAACGATTCCTCACCTCAGATGCTTATGAGTCAAGTTTTCAGAGAACAGATTCCGTGTTCTTAAGAAATTCTGAAATATACAAACAGGAAACAAGAACTTACAAAAGATTAAGGATTTCTGCTACCTACGAAGCCAAATAGTGCAAGATGGGGAAAGTGCAAAAGATATAAAACAAAGATTAGCACAAAGTCGAGCTATATTTAACAATAAAAACCATCTATTATGTTCAAATACAACAAAAATGAAACAAGGAAAAGATTGCTGAAAGTATTTGTGATGGCACAGCATTAAACGGCTGTGAAACTTGGACAGAAAAAGCGAACGGGAAAAATATAGAAGCCTTTGAAACATGGTATTAACATATCATGAAAATATTATGGACAGACAAAGTTAAGAACAAAGAGTTTCTAGAAATGGTTAGGGAAGAAAGAAATAAGTATTTAACAGTAAAAAAAAACAGGAGATTTGATAATAGGTCACATTTTAAGACATGGCGGAATAGAGCAGAATATATTACAAACAGAGACAGGCAAAAAGAGAGGTAGAGGTAGACCTAGGTTAGACTATTGCACACAGATAGTAAAAGATGTGGGCTGTAAGGAAATGTGTACACCAGCTCAGAATAGAAATCAGTGGATGTATGTGTCCAATCAGTTTCAAGATGGAAACCTAATGACAAAAAAATAATTGCGCTTAAATTTGATGATTTTTATGAACAACTACAGGTGTTGGTTTAGCACTATTCTTAACTAATGTTGATTGTGCAAAAGGATTTATTGGAAAACTAATAATTCGACGAGCAGTTAAGTAATGGAGGATCTTGGTAGCTGCAGGTTGCTTAACCCCCTTCATATACCACGGAACATTGGTGAAATAGGCTATGTATTTAGAAAACAATAGAACGAGAACCGAGCTGTATCTAACAAGAAAGAGCAGCTGCTATATTCGAAGACAACAAACATAGAAATAAGGAAAGAATTGTTGAAAGCGAATGCGTGGAGCACAGTACTGTGTGGCTAGGAAATAGGTGTGGACAGTAGAAGAATCAGACAACAAAACGGTATAAGCCTTTTGAAAAGTGATGCATCAAATGTATGATGATGGTAGAATGAACGGACAAAGGTAATAACAAAGAGGTTTCAGAAATAGTAGAGGAAGAAAGATATTTGTGGAAAACAAAAAAATATGAGAAATAGAGGGACAGGACTCATTCTAAGAGAATAGTGCGATAGGAGAAGAGAGGTAAAGGTAGGCCTAGATTAGACTATTGAGCACAAACAGTGTAAGATGTAGGATATGGGAATTTCAGGTAAACGTGTAGGTTAGCTCAGAATAGTAAACAACAGAGGTACGTGTCTAACCAGTTCCAGGACTGAAGACCTAATGATTATGTATAATTATTGTGAACTGTACGTGTCTGTTCTTAGCATTAGTTCTAGGATTGACTTTTCAATTAATATAAAGGCATGTTTAAGAATATTTATCTTACATATGTATTTCATAAGTGTGTTGTGTATTTTGAAAGCAATGCTTCCAAAGGAGACAGCTATGTTAAGAAATATTTGTTTTTAATAAAAATTTAAAAATACGGTTCACCTCAGAATACTTTTTAGCAGATTATTATCTTCAAGTTGTTAAGTCTGTTTGTAGGTATATGTATCTAGGTACTTATTAAGAAATATCTTAAGTTCAAACAGAAAATTTATTTTGTAAAATTACCGTAGTTGGTCAGACTGTAATTCCTGTGTGAACAAGATGTTGTCTTAGGGCATTTATTAATAACTAGCATTGCAGGATGTTCGCATCTCTACAATCGGGTTCGAATTAATGTAAAAATATATATATATATATATATATATATATATATATATATATATATATATATATATATATAGTTATCACTTAACAGTAAATTTAATAAAAGTTTTATGTTGTTCTCTGCATTACTTTAATTAAAAAACAAAAAAAAAAGTGAAACACAAAAGTAAGTACTTTTAGTATTAAAAATTTTTATAATTGATTTAAACAGTTTATTATACACACTTTTTATATACTTTTTGAATGTAATACATAGATGTAAGTAAAGACATCTACTCTATACATAAACTTTTTAACGTACTCTGGTGAGTTGGCTGTTTCTGAAAATGATTTTTTTTCTAAGTGACTTTACTTGACATCGATATAGGCTGTTCATAATAATTAAAGGACGATTAAGTCACCCAATATAGCGAATGATTTGAGAAAGTCAAATTTCTTTATTAAGTATAAAAAATTTATGTTATACTTTTAAAATTTTATTGAGTGAGCAAAGAACGCACCAATCGTATTCCATTTCAGGGTAGCTAAACCTAGCACCTCTTTCTGGGAGTATATGCAGGGTAAAGCCTTTTACTCCCAGCATCATTCACAATCTTTCTCCACATCCCTTTGTACCTACACACCTTTGCCTCTGCAACATTTATACATTGCTTTTGTCATGCTCTTTTATTGCTCAGACTTCTTTTCAGAACCTTCTCTACTTCATCCAACCATCTTTTATGCGGTCTGCCCCTTGCAGCTCTACCAGTCGTATTACTTGCATATATACACTTGAGAGAGTAAGAACATAAACTCGAAAAACTGTCGAAATCATATTACTAAAAAGCATGCTAAACTGTAAAATATGAACACCACGAGATAAAACTCAAATATATCTATACTTTTAAATAAATACTGCTCCAATGACTGATATAGTTTATTAAAGTTTCCTTCGCACCATGGTTATTAGGTTACAAGCTTTAACACCTATAAAGTGTTTCAGTAGGATCGTATTGTAACGGGCTACTACTACCGCGTTTCTTTAATTTAAAAATAAGTAATAACAATAGTCTTTATTACTCACTGTTCACAAGTCTAATTAACAGTATATGCCTTATTTGTAGATGTTTTCAGTCCACTTAACAATGAAGCACTATTACACTAATGAATTTACAAGCACTAATATCTTCTTAAACTAACTCCTTTGCCATAGGTTCATTAACAACACTAACACAACTATTTGTTTATACACTTCTATTTATTTATGTATACTACAAGCTGCATGTATATTAGACACAGCATATCACATTTATGTACACTTCTAAAGCTCAAAACTACTATTACTTTACACGATATAATTTATATTAGACATTCAAGAATAGACTGACTCTTGCATTCATTAGCGGTCTTATATATACTCTGGATTACAAGGATGACTCATGCTCCCGTAATTTCTAGAAGAGTTCTGGAATCCTTGAGAATACGCTGTGCCCCGAGCGTTTTGTGTGTAATTGATTACTAGAGAATTCTCGTATCCTGAAAACTTATGCAGAGTCTACAGCGCTTGTGTGTTTGATGGGTTGCCTAGTAATAGCTCGCAACAGTATTTTATAGTCAACTGCTACACTATACTCATTTCACTTGAAACAACTAGCAATAAAGTCACCTCAGATATATTATATTACAGCATGTTTAATAAATTGCTCGTAGCAACAAGTGCGCTCAGCATAAAAATGAATATTTTCAAGCTTAGAAAGACCACGTCTGTATGGTGAAAAGGATGTGTAATTTGAAGTCAAAGCAATTTTTGTTATTTTAAATGTACGAAATAAATTTTGAGTGTTGGGAGCTTCTTTTTAAAAAGTTTATTTCCAAAAAAACTACTATCAAATGATAATATCATAATAATCATATAAAAGAGATTTCTGCTGGTATAAAAATTCCGGCATTGCTATCTTCAAATTCATTTAAAAGAACGTCAACTAGATCTTCTTCACTCGAAAACTGTAGATCTTCCTCTAAAGTAGCTGCTGACTTCGACCTAGGGCTACCCTTGCCTCTTTTCGCTTTAACAGTATCTGAAAATTGCTCAGGTCCTTAAACATCAATGTAATGATAATCTTGCATGTAACCCCTAAAATATGAATTATCTGGCAAACTAGCAAGATTCATTTGGTCTGGTTCAGCTATAGTATAATTTTCTTTGTCGACAATAAGTCACGTGTAGTCATCATCTTGGTAGGCTTGATCTGAAGCTAACGCAATTTTTGCTTCTAACTGAGTTAGGTGTTCATCATGCTCAGATAATGTAAACCTACAGATGTTTACTAATGTTTCCGCTTTTTGAGTAATTGGTGAATCTTTTTTTTTTTTTTTTTTAATTTCACTTTCATCCGCTTCCACCTTTACAGTTATTAGCGGAGGTTGGAAGTATTATTTATAATCTATGGTACAATATATGTTTATCTTTTATATATTTTATATACGATGTTGGATTTCTATGTCTTTAAGATAGTTCAGCAGTGGTTCAATATTGGATGTGTCTCTCAGGATAGTTTGTACATCTTGTTGTATGTTGTTTGTTGTTTACTAGAATTACCACCCCTCCGCTAGCTATATGTGTGTTTAGTCTGTCCTTGCGATATTGTATAAAATTGTATGTATTTATGTTTTGATGTTCTTTGAAGTGTGTTTTGTAAGCATATGTAATGAGGTTGTGTTTCTTCAATTAGTTTTGGAATTCAGCTTTATGGGATTGAAGTCCATTACAATTCCATTGAATGATGTTCATGTTATTGATTATCGACTGAGGAATCAGACATTTCTGACTCAATTTGTTGTTCCTCCATTTTTTAGTTATTCTTGTTATTGTTGTTTTATTTTTTGTCATCAGTATTGTTTTGGATTTCATGCATCATTTGTATGAGTTGGTTTGTATCTTTGGTATAGTTTTACTTAATTCTAGTATTTTTTTGTTCCGATCGTGTTTTCTAGAAAGTCCTGAAATTCGTCGAATGAGATAATGTATTTGGCTGGATCACTTTCTATGATTTCCTTTATTGTATTGTGTTTTGGGGATTCAGTTTGTTCCAAGTTCTTCTTTTTAATTGTAGGATCCTTTTTTTGTTTTTTTTTGTCCGTTTGGTTTGTGATAAATTCGACAGGGTTGATTCTTGGTTGGTTTCTTGTTTTTTCTTTTGTGTTGCTTCTCTTATTTGATGTTCAATGTAAGTTTCATTTAGTTCTTCTGTAGGTGTACTTTCAGGTGACTGATTTGGTCTTTTATTTCTTATTGTTTCATTTAGGTTTGTTATTTGTTCAGGTTGTTTTGTTTCACTCTGTATATTATGTTCCTCGCAGCTTGAGGTTGAATGGCCCGTTTGTTTACATGTATAGCAGTATGTTTCTGTAGATAAAAATAGTCTGTAGGGGTTTCTTCAAATAATACTATTATTGATTCTGGGATGTTTAAATTTGCAGTTTGTTTAACATAGATTTGTCTACGAAAGCTAAGTATGTGTTTAAATTTTATTTCTGATAATGCAGCTTTTATAAATGACATCTTGCCTGTTAAAGTTATATTTAGCTTAATAAGTGCGTTTTCTATTACATTGTGTGGTATGGATGGGCTAACATTTGAAATAACCACTCTTATGGTCGGCGTTAGTAATTTACGTATTTCCACTTCTGTGTTATTTACTGTTATATTAGGATGGTTGTTTACAAACTGGTCAGCATCTTCTTTTGTAGATAAATAAATACAGATCCGGTTGTTTGCTATTCTTGATGCAAAGGTTATATTTTTAGGATCTATTATTTCCGTGATTGCATTTAGATAATCTTCTAACTTCGTGTTTGGCAATGAATTTAATATAATCGCATTTTCTTTTGACGGGAAACTGCTTGCAGATGTTTGTTCATTTGGTGCTTTGCTTTTTACTGCATTCGAATATGTCCCTTCTTTTATTGTCTGATGGGCGAGTGGGTTTTTTGTTTGGCTGGTTGAATGATTTATGGTTGAGGCTGTTATTGTTGGTAAAGGATACATTTCAGGTAGTTTTGGTAAGTGGTTTGGGTTAGGTTTATTTAATGTAGCTGTAATAAAAGGAAGAGGAATGTTTAGAAAACAATACCTGTTTTGGTTTTATCACTTGTTAATTTGTTATTTCCGAGGTCGTATTTTATTATCAACGAATTAACTTAGAACTGTACTGTTGAACATACGGTCACGGAATGGTGAATCTTTACCATTATACGAAACGCAATTTTCTAAAATCTGTTGTATATCATTTAAAAACTCATGTCGGCTATGGTATTTATGCATGGATACTTTTTTAGATATCGTCTGCAAATCCATTGGCCTTCTAATCACTGTATAATAATCGTTCACTAACTTTTTGTTTACGGGTTTTAGGAAAGGCCATGACTCCGACATTGTTTTCAATTTATAATTAAGTACATTATCCAAAATATGTGAACGCAACTTGATCACTATCTAACAAAAGATTGATTGCCTTTTCCAGTCGTATTAGTCTATCCTTTTTTTCTTCTAATCTTTCGATACATTTATTTATCATATGCTGTGTGGCTACAGTTACACTACTATTTTTACCGTTATAGCAAGCAGAATTTTTAAAAATTTGATCTATATCAACCAAAAATTCTTCACAACTATGGTATTTCTTTTGGTGCAAGTTATCTCGAATTGACTGTAAATCCATGGGTCGTTGGATAATATTTTGATAGCGTTCTACTAAATTTGCATTAACAGGAAATAAGAATGATTGTACATCTGGCATATCATGAAGTTCATTTAAGATTTCTTCAAGAATATATTAGATAGTATAACAATTGGATCGGTTGTTCGTCTATTGGCAGTTTTATTATGTCTTTTCAGATAATCGCAATGTAGTTCAGAATTAGGCCGATACAAGTTTCTTGCATGCATTGTATCTCTAGGAACTTTCGAAACTAAGGTACGTCGTTTCATTTCTTCAGAATACATTTCGTAGAATAGAATATATGCTTCTGCTTTTACTAGTGTTTTAGGGGATATACTGCACACCTTGGAATCGTTATATTCATGCCATACAAATGAGTACGAGTGTTGACAGTATGCGATGTAATGGCCTCTCAATGTAGTCCCAGTGTGTTTCGATATTGCATACAGGTTATAATGACAATTTCCAAGATTTGTTTCTGCAGCGTAGTGTCGCATATCTAGACCTTCTAATGGAAAATCTATAGGTGTAGATAGCTTTCTTTGATATGTACCTGTAAGTGAAAACCGTTTTAAGTGTATCACCAATATTTTAGGAAACCTCTATATGGACAGTGATTTGATGCGTTTTCTCCTTTCTTTGCACTTAAAACATACCAGTTTTTCGTTGTCATCCAATGTTTCAGGCCTAGTAAAATGATCTAGAAAAAGCTGTAAAGTTAAGCAGCCAGTGTGCTTAGGTATAGCAAGTGATAGATCCCAAAAGACTTCGAAAGTTACAGAAGAATGATTACAGTGTGTGCAACGTACTGTTGATTTTAACTGTCCAGCGAAAATATCAATAATTTTGGAATTGTTACTTCTTAAATATTGCTGCCAGGATTCATTACCTTTGTAAGAGTCACTTAATGGTTCATTTAATTCTGACAATATAGGAATTTGATTGGAAGTAACCTGATTAACGTCTTCATAAATACCATCTAGCAAGTACCGCGTAAACTCTTGTGCGTCTTGTTGATAGAAGCCCATAAAACTAGGTGCAAATCGATGAAAGTCTGATTTCAAGTTAATAGTATTTACCACTTTGTCGCAAGTATCTTCAGACCACAGATCTTTTATTACTTGTGCAAAAGATTTAATTAAAGCTCCTTTCATGGTTGAAGTGCTAGTATTAATATGCTTCGAAAACGCATTTAATATATTCAAGTAATAATTTTGTGTTTGAGAGGCACTGAACTATACAGTTTATAAAACAAGTATTGCCAATATTTTCCAATCCTTTTTTGCCTAAATTTGAAATTGTATTTGAAAAATCATTTAAGTTCTTAAAGTAAGGATCGAGTTGTGATGCATTAATTGTATGTTGGAGATCAGTAGATGTATTTGAAGAATGACTCAATCTGTTACAGCAATTAGGGTTTTTTGAAATTTCTTCTATTGTAAAAGCGATCAGTGTTTTATTTTCTTCCATGTCAACATTATCTAGCTGTTTCTTAAAGACAGTGCAAAATGATCGAATGTTTTGGTTTTCTAAACTGTAACATTTTGAAAATAGGTCAAAAATTTCACTTAGATCTTTGGAAGGTGGAATGGTTACTAATATGGATGCAGCATTACCTCCTTGAATGGCTATGCCAATTCTTTGTAATAAAAATGAAGTGGCTCTTTGATCAAAGGTATTATGATAGATTCGTCTACCAATTTCCTTTATGTATTCCAATCCTTGACTACCTAGAACTCCTAAGGTTTCAATTGAAACTGGGTAAAAGATATAAAGGTCTGATAAAGAGGAATATTTTTTGTTTTTTATTTTTTCGCCAGCTTTTGCTGCTGCTCCAGTTTTGTTGGAACAAGCAGTAACATGAGAACTAGCAAGAGTGTTGGTACATGTAAAATCCCACAATTCTGCTTTACCGTATTTCCAAGGAATTAAACTAATGCCGTCAGGTCTTTTACCATCTTCTCTAAATAAATAGGTAGGTTCCAGAATAGAAGGAACATCGGCAGACTAAAGCTTGTTTAATTAAATCATTAACTGCTTTGTGCCTGGAATGCCTTCCCGCACTAAACCTGCAACTTAATCCATGTATACCCAACTCATCTGCAGCTGTTCCACAAATGCAGGAGTGTGGTGTACACAACCGAGCACCAAGCCTGAGTCGTACAGCAATTCTAAACGAATGGTTATCCAATAATGTGCCCAGAGATGCTATGGGAAGACCGAATAACCATGCGCTGGCATATTTCGAAGAAACTGCAAGAATACGAGCCCTATGTGTATTATTGGTAGCTGATTCTAGAAACTTATTGTAAGATATATCCAGCAATGGTATATCCCATTCTTTTTGGATGAGTTTGTTGATTTTAATTTCATTTAAATTTGTTGCAGACTTTCAAAGTTCTTCAGCTTGCAAAAAGAAATTATCAATAGAAATATTGCAGATAGCATTAGAAAAGATTGATCTAATTGTAGGTAAAGATGAATGAAAAGACAGGTAAGCAGGTAGTGAAAGTGAAGTTGAAAGATGGACACCTAATCCGCCTCTGTTTATTGGAAGAGATGCTTGCGACCATTCGAAATGGTTCAGTTTGATATTTATTACTTCCTCCAAAGTGCATCGTAATAGTTCGTCAAATATCTCAAGAGATTGCATACAAGTCCAAGTTGGGCTACATCTGAGGATGTACATCAATTTAGGAATAGCAAAAAAATTCTTAATCAGACAAAATGAGATATGATTTGGAATAGAAGATGACTTTAAATGAGAGCGAATGGAGGACATCAATTCGATTTTTCAACGAACTTCGTCTGTCTGTCCGTCCGAGGCCTTTCTAATGGTCGGACATCAATGTGTGATACATCAATCGATTCAGCTTGGTGTCCTGAGCTTAAGTTTTGATGTCAGTTAAAATCGGGCCACGGGGACGCCGAGCCCCCCGGAAAATCCACAGGGATAATTAAAATTTTTAATAAGTTTAAAATCAATATGCGACACATATTTGAACAATTTATGGCATTTCATGCCAATTATTCCAATATTATAGACATTGTTTAAACTTAAATTTTGATTGCCGAAAATAATTAGATTCATATAAAAAAAAAAAAAAAATCTTATCTTATTGATGAGAACTAATATATAGCTTTTAAAATATTTATTCAATAAAATAAAATAAATTAAAATGTCTCTTTTGTTGTTTATAAATTTTTGTATTTTATCTGAATACTTATAATTATTACAACATAATAATTTTAATTTCTTTAAATTGTTTTAAAGTAAGTCTACATTTGGAAGTTCGTTGCGACAATGCCTTGCATTTTCAACTTGATTATTATATTTTCTGGAATCGCTTCAGTACAGAGTGGTGCGCCAAGTAGGGTCCAACTACTTTTATTTGGTATCTGAATACCTGGTGCGATCATGTTTAAGAGTGAAATTGTTTTGTTAAAATTGGATGGAGGTGAACATAACAGTTCACATTTATTAAAATTGAGTTTCAAACCAAACGACTTAGCGATTGAAATTATCTTTTCGAAATATTGGATTACAGAATGAATCTCACCACCAATACATCCGTCATCTAAATACCAAATATTAAACTCTGTGTTTAATGAGTTAACAAGGTTGTTTATTGCCAGACAGAAGATTGCCGGGCCTAAAGGATCGCCTTGTTGTATACCTCTTTCGGAATTAATTATGTTATCACCAAAAAACGGAAATGAAGGATTTGCATAACATCGTTGAAGAAAAGACAATAGATGGGGAATGTGGTTGTAAATAATATATAATAGAATATCTCGGTTAAGTGAGTTGAAAGCGTTTTTAAAATCAAGCTTAAGAAGAATGTTATTGCGATTATTAATTAAATATATACGTGCAACGTGTGCTACAATTTCACAACCGCCTGAAGTCCCAAATCCAAACTGTTTGGACCTGAAAAGATTTCCTAATTTCTCCTTTAAATTCCAGCAAGATAATTTGTTTTAATTCTATAATTACAAAAATGCTTTATTTCTTTTACAACAGACTTGAACGCTTATGTTCTTTAAACGTAAAGTAAATCAATGGAAAAAATACTGCGTTAATATTTAAATAAATCAATAATTGATAATTAAGAATGAGTAGCTTGAATACCTAAAAATGTTAAAGTTATGTGAATTGAAAATTGACTGGCGATCGGCTTCTTACATTAAAATGAAGCCTCTGTTCACACATCGTTTTGTGGGAAAGTGCAGATCTTGCCGTCTGCTGTTTCTTGAAATCATACATTGTCTTATAAGTAATTATAAATAAACCTGCTTGATCGCAGTTCATTGTTTCTTCACATGTGGTATCAAGTTGCGCCTGGGTTACAATGTAGTGGTTTCCTATTTCTATTTCTGATATGAACCCCGATGACACTTAAGATATTACATTCTTTAATACAATGTATCATGCTATAACTAAGACATAATAATTACGTTTAATTTTATATACATATTAATATAGGGGATATGTAGCTCACGCTCTACCAAAAATGCAACATTATATTCAAGTAGGATTATATAACAAAATTGAACTATTATCCGGATATCAGTTTACCTGGTTATTAACCCTTTCGCTGCTGAATGAAGGATGAAACTGCACCACTTGTGTGCTGAATTAAGAAAATCTAGAAACGTTTATATACGAATGTAGCATTCAGAATTACATAGAACGTATAATTACTGACATAGCATATATATATTATTTAATTTGTGGTGCGTTTATACGTTTATAGCATACCTGTCAAACCTAGATATCGAAAAAATACAAATAAATACTACACTTTTTATTATGTAAATAAGAATTAGTTGTGCTAAATATTTTAAAACTTTTCAATGTGTGAAATTGTTCAAAACAGGGTACCGCGCAAAGTTCGACGTCATAGTTGGAACAAAAATATCTACTACCCTTTCTTTTTTTCCGGCAACTGCTCAGTAACTGCTCAACTTCCTTATCAATCAAACCGACATATCCTTCCATTACAAGAATTTATACCTGTGCACTATTTAGTAATGAAAGCACCTGCGACACGATTGAAAATCTGAATACGACTAAATCAAATAAAACCAGAAATACTTGTAATTTATGAAGTATATATAAGCAACTATAAAGTAGAGTAGGGGAGCTTCTCGTACGTATATTTACTGACAACGCACAGATTTATGAAATTAAAAAAAGGTATATTTACGGAAGTAGCACTTTAAGTATGTATTTTGGAAACGTATATATATGGGTGTAGCAGTTAAAGGGTTAATACCACGTGGAGACAAATCATTACAACAATTTATAAGTAAAGCAGAACTCAAAACAGTTTCTTAGGTTACACCATACGAAATAACAAACTTAGTTAACATATCAATATGATTTCTTTCCCGAAGGTAGTTAGTCATGTTTTAAATTTTGTTTATACTTCTAGAATCACCAGCTGTGTTAAAGACCTTCATTAAATCTAAACAGATAGACAAAAGGACTTCTAAATTCATTCTTAAGTATACACACTCTTTTTCAGAAAGATATTGAGACATTAAAATACTACTTTTGTTCTACAATCAAATAAAACGTTTCATAACTATTTGTTTTATTTAGAAAAAAATTCTGACCTTGTTTTCTTAAAAATATATTGGTATTTGGGGTACATGAAAGTAAACTCTAATTGCTACTTGTATCACATATAAAGGAAAAAAGTTGTAACGCTCGAGTTCAATATGATTAGACACCATTTCTTTATTTATGCAACACAGAGGTGTTGAACCCAACTATACTATTTGTTTTAAGTGTTTGTTGTTCAAAAAAACAAAGGTTAGTTATATTATCCTATTTGTGAGGAAAAAACCAACAATAGCAGTATGTACTGTAATTAAAACGCCAATAACACTAAAGCGATGTCAACGGATTTCATTAATAGTCGTACAGGCAACCTAGGTAATAAGACATATGTAAATGACCATGATGCATTATTAATCAGTACAGTCATTAAATGTAAGTACTTAAAAATATGTTAGGAATTTCTTTTTTGCTAATGTTTTGCTAGTTCTCGGTAAGTTTTAAACAAACAAACGTGCAAAATAGCGTCTGTGTTTCATATTTTTTGTCCAACAAGAAAGAATACGACATTGTAATTAATTTTATTGTTACTATGCTTCTAACACTTTTAAAAAACCAGATAAAATGTACACGTAAGTGCTTAATTTTAAAATTAATTTTTTGGGCTGTAATTAAATTATTGATGATAACATAATTCCATTTATGATATGTGAGCATAAATAAATCCCAATACAAAAACAAAGAAAGTTAGCTTGAATTTTATTTCACAAAATTGTAGCATGAAGAATTTTGGAAAAATATTTAAGCAGTTTCGATGCTTGACACGCTGTCTTTTTGCGTAAAATACTTTGCACCTGTGACTTACATATTACTTGAATTATATAAAAGTTTGTTAAAAATTTAATAGATATCTAAAAATTACTTTAGATAATCAAGCTATTTTTTTTTTCAGATAATGTTAAATTAGTTAAGGAATTCCACAGGATTCTCTATTGGGACCTATTCTGTTTTTTATGTATAAATGATTTCACACCCTTGAATACATTTCCAAACTGTACCTTATTTGCAGGTTTGATTTGGAAACTACATTATTAATATTACTGTATTCATTTTTATTTATCAGATGCAAAAGTTTAATTGGCATAATAATTTTTAAAATATACAAAAAACTTTTTTTAATAACTTTTAAAGCATGCCACGTTATAAATGCGGTTATGGATGAATTGCTGCTAAACCGAGTCATGGCTATTAAGTTTTTGGATGTAGTGGTGATCAGACTTCAATTTTTTGCAGACATTAAAGTCAACTAGCGAACTATCTTCTGTACAATGCGTTTTAAGCCATATCTACGTAAATGTCTGAAAATAATGCAATGAAATTATTCTATACATTGTTTGAATCTAGAATGTGTTATTTTGACTATATCACTTTGGAAAATATTGTTGCGATTTTTAAATTGCAAAATTGACCAATTAGAATCACTTAATCATTCGACTAAAGATGCGCACTGTATACTACGGTTTTAATAATTTAGAGTTTCAACCTATTCTTCGTTGTTTATAATGAAACATCAGAATCTTCTCACAAATTGCCCAAAGTCCATCCACTAACTAGGGTCGGCTGTAAGCTCAAGTATGTAAACAATTTGAATCGAATAATTGGCAGAGGTAAGTGTGATGACAACCAGAGCAATGACGTTCAGTCTTGATATCATAGGATCATGAAAGAATGAAAACAGCTTACTTTTACATGGAATTAGATTAACTCTCATTGTGTTTTCATCAATGTAGAAGTGCTTAAATTTAAGAAAAATATTCGTTTTGAAATTAAATAATAAATTTATTTGCTTATATTTTAATATTAATTTCGATATCGATAGTTAGTAATTTATAATCATAATAATAATAATAGTTTTTATTTCCATTACAACAACAACAATGTTGTGAATACAAAAATAGTATATTACATTACTAGTGTGGAAAGTGACCCATTTCACACGAATGGGAGAGTATTGTCGCACGAGGCTGACGCCTCGTGCGACTATTCCACGAGTGTGAAATGAATGAATTTTACAAACTATAAATGGTGGCAATAAACTGAAAAATAGGGAAAAGAACCTATAATTAATACGTAACTGAATAACAATAATTAACTAATTATTATTACTATTATAGTAAAAATTGAAAGTAAAATTATTATTTCTGTAACCTAGTAACATCTTCACTAAAATTTTTTGAAGGTGGAGTGACTGATTTGGAATTACTGCCGACGGCACCCATAATTTTATTAGCAATATTTAGTCTGTTAGTAGCGGAATCGTCAATATATTCCTCTGCAACTGTGGATGACTTCAACCACATGCCTCTTCAGAGTAGTTAAATCCTCCTGCATCTACTAATATCGTAACAGATGACCGGCAAAACGAGTGGCCAGTGCATTGTTCTGGATTGCTTAGATTTAAAAATGTTTGCTACTGCTTTAGGTACGGTTCCTTTTTTGTTAATACCCACCACTTGTTGTGTGCATTTTTGGTTTCTATAGTTAGGAAAAAACGGGTTTCACTTGTTTGAGGTCTCAAATTGGCATACTTCTTATATATACTATACAACTGTCCAGTAATCGTAGACTTGCGACAACTTTTATTTTTAGTATTGACAGTTTTGATTACAACCACAGTACCCAAATCTTTGTAAGTTAACGAATTTCATCAGAAACTTTAATAATAAATTCATTTATCTCTTGTTGTGTCAAAATTTTGGCATTTTTGGGTTTATATCCTTCACTTTTGCGCTTTAAAAAGCTTTTAATTTATGATACTTTGAAATGTCTAAATTATGGTGTACAGATAACGTAGTGCGTAACACAGAAAACTGGGTCCATAGTGTAGAACCCTGAACTGTATTGGAAAGTTCGTCCATATATGCCAGCATGACCTTCTCGTAGAAGGAGCTTTTTATTTTCTTGATTCTTTGCCATGAAATAAATTGGTCATATGCGCACTCTTATCTTTGTATAGACTTTTCAGGCAACAATTTCATGGATGTTATTTTTTGCCGCCTCTTGAACTGCAAGTGGGGTACATTGATCACTATATATCCATAATTTGTGAATTTATATAGTTATTTTTATGTTTATTTACAATAAATATGTACGCAATAATGCAAGACAGACAGACAGCTATAAAATTTATTTGACGTTTTGATGTTGAAAATTCGAACACCTACTTTGTTTTTGTCTTTATAAATCCACGACTCTATTGCTTTAAGCGTATGCATTCTCAATTTTTATTGAAGAAATCATTTCAGTTACAAACTAATATGAGTAATTACATCTTTAAGTAAAAGGGAAACTGTCAGTATCGATTTAACTCTGAGTATTTTAAACTGTTATTAGCCAAAACAAAACGAATGAATGCAAAAAGGTAGAAACCGGTAGTCGTTTGGGTTGCCTAGGTAACTAGCGTACTAACATCAGTCATATCACTCTAAAGTTGAAAAGTATTTCAACACTAGAGCGATATGTACTTTCGCACTCTAGAGTGATATACTTTACTTTCTAAATAACTAAGCAGAGTGTAATCTGTTGCTTTTACAAGTCATCGGAAAAAATAATAAAACAATTCTCATACGTAAATATAAAAAACAAAAGTAAAAACTTGAAAATATGATGATGGTCAAATGGTTTACAAAAGATGAGTACATCTGCTATAGCTAACCACCATGAAATCGATCATATCAAAGCAAAGACTACGAAATGATGAAATTCCGTTAGAAGTTATACTTGTTTAGCTTCACCTCCACTTGTACTTTGACAGTTATATTCTATATATCCTTGTTGCTCGCATTTCCAGCACCATGGCTTCTTCATTTTCTTATACTGACGGATTTTAAGTAATCAGAGCAGTATTTTGACCATGATTGTTCTACCTTTTATACTGAAGTAATTTAGTTTTACAAGATCATTAGTAATTTGGACACCAGAGTGTTCTAACGCCAAGGTCACGGGTTCATAATCAGCTGACAACCATTGCAACATGATGATCTCTATACATTCATCTACCCGCTAGCTGTTTGAAAATGGATATAAATTTACTTACGTACTGTTCCATAGTACTAAAGTTTTCTAATTTAATTGAAAACAAATTTTGCGTTGATTTGTCTCGATGATTTAGTCCCTTGTGCTCGAAAACCTTTTCCAAAGCATCCCAAGCTTCTTTGGCTGTTTCAGCTTTCATAACATGCAATAAACAATTAGTTTGGATTATTAAACTAATCTTACTAAGTGCAATTTCATCTTTTCGAGCCTTTGTTGCTATCTATATCGGTGCTATCTCCTGTTGGATAGCCTATTATTGCATTCCAAAGATTATCATGTTTTAAGAAATTTTTCATTTGAAATTTCCATATATTAAAGTTTGACAAGTCCGTTATATAACACAGGAGAATCTCCTTTTTACATACTTGGCTTTGAAACGTAAACAAGCAACAAAACTAAAACTATAAAAAGAAATCCGATTTTTCAATCTGTGTGTATCTAATTGTGTGTTTGGTAGATGAGATTATAACATCTAGTGAGTGAGGCAGTTCTATGAATAACTATTCTCGTTCCAGCAATGATTTGCTACCTTTTTGTAACAAGTTAATTTGACAACTAACTACTATAAGCACACTATTTTTATTAACATTTTTGAGATTAAAACTCCAATAGAAACTCGTGGTGAGTAGGTCGTCTTTGCAGTGTGCTTGTCTAGGTGAGATTCGTGTTGAGTTGGATCACCGTAGCAGTGTGTTAGTATAGGCAAGATTCGTGGTGAGTTGGTCGCCTCAGCAGTGCGTTAGTCTAGGATAAGTTGATCGCTCTAGCGGTTTACATCGTTTTCTAAGTCGAGAATGCTGTAGAACTTTGATGAATTTTGGCGAATTAGTCTTGTAATGAAGTTGGTCACTCTAGCAAGTTTATAAGTTCTAGGTCACTTTTATTTGCATCGGCAGTTTAGTTATAAGTTGAGTGAAAGTTGCTACACTAGCGCTCACAGTTACTCACTAGAAAATTAAGTTGTGGTTAGCCTTTATAGTTAGTAGTTGATATAGAGAAATTGTTTATAAGATTACACGTTTACCTCTGCTTTTTTTAAATTTTGCCTATCACACTCCTTTGGCAGGAAAATTTGATGGAGAAATATCTTTTACGGCTGATATGGAAATTACTCCAGGGGATAGATAATTCTATGCTGCCAATTTAGAGCATTTGGGTCCTATTTTTTCTGAAATCCAGAAGAAGCTTCGTGCTTTATATACTTGTAGTGGTTCGCAATATAATTTACGAAAGAGAGATATCTCGTTTGAGGTTGGAGGGAAAGTTTGACGTAGAAATAAAGTTCTTTCTGATACCGCCAATCCGTTTTCTGTCAAACTGGAACCGAAATTTGTCTTATATACTGTTATAAGAAAAATCTCTCATAGTTTTTTATTGAGAAATAAAAATCGTACTGATGCTGGAAATTGGTATCAGGATCTGAAACCTTATTTTGGTTCTAATTTCGATGTCTGTGGGATAGAGTTTGCATTAAAATTTTTCAAGTAAATTACAGTTAGGGATTCACAAATTTTTTTATTTTCTTTTGTTTGGTGCGAGTCTTGCCGTTTTGTATAGTATATTAATTTCTTGGTCAAAACCCAAATTTGCGCATCAATAATGGAACTTACTTTATATAGGAGACAGGAGTTACTGATTTCGTAATTCATCAACTGATGTTTCCTAGATTTTTTCTTAAGTTTCTAGAATTTTCTGGTGAAATAAATTATTCACTTATAGGAGGAGAATAAATACAACCAAATTTATGTTGAATTCAAGAAAATTTAAGAAACTTTGGTTAGGAATGCTCGAAGATTCTTTGCTGAAAAGAAACTTTTTTATTTATAGGTTAAAATTTTTTTACCAATATGAAAATTGCTTTGAGTAATGCGTTATTTGAGTAGTATTCTATAATATCTAAGGTTGAATACCACAATTGTATTGAAAACTAAATTTTAACGCAGTTCATATATTTAAGAGAAAATTATTCAACGCTTAGAAAATGTTTGTAACTGACACCAATGGATAGTCAAATGCTAGTAAGAAATATTAGCATTTGAGTTAATAAAATTAAAGAAAATAAATAAAAATTTCTCTGGATTTCAAAAGAATATACTATATACTCTTTTAGAAGAAATCTTTATTTGATATTGTGAAAGTTTTTTTTTGTATTTTCATAATTTTTTCCATTCCGAATGGACCTGCTCCTTGAAGAAGTTCTAAATTACTAGAACAGGTGGAATGGCTTCTGCATTCCAGTGATGTAAAGAGCCAAACTACAGGTTCAACCAAATTAGTAGGGTCTTTAGTGAGGAACCAGACTACGACAGGCTTTTTTGGTACTTAGATTGGCAGAGACCATAGGAGTCGGTCTGATATTCTAAGACACGCTACCGCAATGTGGAAGGCAACGGGAAACCACCACATTACCTCCCAAGAACACCGCGTACTTAAATTGTATTTAAAATGATGCCATCCTCTGAGGTATAAAATTCCGGAGGTAAAATAGTCCCTCATTCGGATCTTGGGGAGGGGACTACTTCGAAGGATGTAATCGGAAAACATAGAAAGAATCAGGAACATTGTACGAATTGGAGCGTGGAATGTCAGAAGTATAAAACAAGTAGGTAAGTTAGAGAACTTAAAAAATGAAATGGATAGGCTAGCAATAGACATAGTAGGAATAAGCAAAGTTCGGTGACCAGAAGCAGGGGAGTTATGGAGTGAAGGGTAATTCATACAGGATCAGAGGAAGGAAATTCTGTTGTGTGGATAGTTATGGGGAAAAAGATAGGGCACTGCGTAGAAAACTACTTACAAAAGAACGATAGAGTACTCACAGTTAGATTAGAATCTGAACCGGTAAATACAGTAATAATACAAGTATACATGCGCACCTCCAGCCACAGTGAGAAAAAGGTAGAAGCGATCTAGAAAGATATCGAAGACATACTAAGATATGTAAAAGGACGTGTAAATTTAATAATTACGGGGAATTTTAATGCAGTGATAAGTGAGGGTGGGGAAGAAGCAGTTGTAGGTTTATTTGATTTAGGCACGAGAAACGACAGGGGAAGTAGGCTGGTAGAATTTTGTGACAAGAACAATTTAACCATCACAAACACATTATTTCAACATCATGCTAGAAAACAATACATGTAGAAGATGCCAAGGGTTATAGGAAGATATTAAATAGCTTACATTCTTATTAGACAACGGATTAGGAATCATGTAAAAGACTGTAGAAGCTATCTAGAAGCAAATATAGACACTGATCACAACATCGTAATTATGAATGCCACTCTAAAACTTAAAAATTTGAAAAAAAGGAATGGAATAAGGCACTTTGACTTAGAGAAATTAAAAGATAAAGCTATCCACAAAATAGATAAATTGTCATTAATTATGCATTGTCAAACAGTACTTAGCTATTGTACTTACAAATCATAGGGATACTCCAGACGATGATCAATTAAAGCTAACACATGCAATGCAGCTTCTCGAGATAGTCTAAATCTCCGCCGAAAGGCAACATCATCAAGCGTATTAATATAATCGTTCCTCTCATAAATTTGGCGAGGAATACCAAATTCAACAAATTCGATTATTTCTATATCATCACCTTCCTCGATGTCAATAAAATCCATTGTAAAAAAATGGTCCAATTAATTCAATTACTAAACAAATAATATTCAGTTTTTGAAGTGTATAAAGGAGAAAAACAAATAATAACATTGACACGTTGTAGGTTATGTTCCTCTGTTTAATTCCTAAACCAGCACCTTTTCCGCCGATTAGTTTAACCAGTGATTAACTTAATGAACCGGCAGGTTGGACTACGGTGCAACAACTTTGACATGTATAGGTTACTTTAACCGCTGGTTAGAATTTAACGGACAGCGGTGCAAATGGCCCTAAGTGTTCAAAATATGACACTGATAAAACAAATACCTGAATTCCAATGAAATGTCTTGCTGCTGAACAATGAAGCTCCACTGCCTACAGCGACGACTCGAACCAGATGCGGGTTCTTAATACCCGTAGATCAATACGTTTTAAAATTGTGTATTACAGAATTTACCCTTTTTATTTTTAGGTTTTAGGGCACGCCAAAACTCTTTAGATACACCTATACTTTGTGAATATTTTATTCTTGGGTTTTGTAGAAAAATGGATTCCAGTGATCTCTTAGCATCATTACACCCAGTACAGTCCTCGATGTATCTAAAAACATTATGACCAACAAAATTGACCAGTAGATTCAGTTCGTCTTCTTTTTGAGATTGCCAATACAACCAAGGAAGTTCTCCGAATGTGCAAACCAATCTAACCGTTCCTGTGCAGCTTCACCAGAATTGGCATCACAACCATTACGTTGACAATAAGATTAGCTTAAATGAGTGCAATTAAATTGTAATATAAAATGTTTTTATTGCATAAAAGTGTAGAAATATGAGAACTGACAAAATAATAAACAACAGTAACCTAGGTGACTACTCTTTACATTCTCTTCCAACTAACATTCTATGATCCATCTTTTTATTGACAGATCTTATTGCTCTTGTCAAATACTAATTTGGAGTAAACTAATACACAAATGTCATTGGCCGTAAATTTATAAATTTTGATTGATATTTTAATCCTAACAACATGTGCTAAATAATTTCTTTTTAGATGAGTTGGATGTCTACAAAGTTGCAAGAAGTGAATTTCAATGATATAATGGACTTACAGTTATATACTGAAAAGTAAATAAAATTTCTACATCTTATAACTAACATAAATCTAATAAAAACATGCTAAGTTGACTTTAAATCTTTTTAGGCTATACGTACATATTCAAATGAAAGTGAGAGTTTAACATCTTATACCTAACTTAAATCTAATAAAAACGTACTAAGTGACTTCAAATTTTAGCTTTACATACATATTCACATAGCAGTGAAGTTTCCTTTTAAATATTGAAACAAAATTTTATGATATACAAGCAACAGCAGTTCACTTCACTGGAACATACTTTTCAAATTTACTTTACAAAATCACCAACACCCAATTTGAAATCTTAAAACTTTATTTTCTCCGAAATATTCTTTTACATATCTTTAACAAGTAACTGCCCTCACCATATCCTTCATCAATCATTTTACGAACTAGAAGTCTATATCTGAGTGGTACTTCAGTGCGTCAAGTTTCAAATATCATATATATCACAATATATATATATATATATATATATATATATATATATATATTAACGACATCAAATAATTTTAATCACCGTGTATAAGGAAGCTTTGGGAAAAAGTACACGTAATTAAAATGCCTAATGTGAAGATTTAAATCACTCAATTAGAATGTAGGGTTTGTATAGAATAGAGCATAAAAATTTATTCGTTTCATTAAAAATAAGGGATTTAAATTATTCACTAGACGCTTTCTATAAAAAGAAGCAGAATTAAAATGCTCAACGTGTACTTAATTTAATTGTTCCAAGAAACAAATAGAAATTACGTGCGAAATTTATATTAATTAATTCAATTTTTAAGTAACGGGTATTAAACAAAGTGTACAAATAATAATTAATATTTAATTAGTATTCGCTAAAAATTAAAGGGTAGAAGTCAATGCCATTCATTATTATTTTAATTGGAGTTAATTGAACCATTAGTAATACATAATATGCATAAAAGCTTTTAAAAACCCAATAATACCAAATATGAGACGCGTTGCTAGCATACAAATCTATCAAGAAGGTTAAAATACGTAGAATATCCAAATCGTAGAAGTATTACGATTGAACACCTGCGTATTTTTAAATATCAAAGTTCTATAAATTTGAGTAGATAAACATGAAATTCTGCGTATATTGCGAACGGTCGGATAAACCGTAGCTTATATTAACGGGAAGGCTAGATACGGGGTTATTTAACTCAAATAGGAATCCACGTGGATTGAAATAGCCCATAATAAAGAATATCGATTTGTACCACTCAGACCAGGGTAGAAAGAGATGGATGAAACGCGCAAAGCCGAGACACGGATAATGGAAGGCGTGATTTGAGCAACGTCACTGGGTTTGCGATTGGTGGAAATAAGATGCAGATATGAGAGGTGTAAACGTAACGATTTCTATACAAAATTAATTAGTTGTTTGCAGACGCGTTGCGTGCCGTGTGGAAAATTTCTTAGATTTTCAACTGGCGCGTGTGCAAATTTAATAGAATCGCTGTGCCGGACTGTCGAAAAGGGAACATAGAATGCGAAATTCTAAAACTGTCCGTTGCGGGACAAATCCGACGTGCAAGCGCGCTATTATATAAACCCGTGTTTATAGGAGTTTGGCTCTCTTAGATTTTCGATTTTTATTCAATACTTTAAACAGTTTGGCTCTTAGATTTTCGATTTTTATTCAATACTTTAAACAGTTTTGCTCTTTGTTTTTGCTGTTATACCATACTTCAAGCAGAATACGTGCTACGATACAAGTTATTAGGCTTTAGTGCACCTACAGAAGATAGATAAGGTAATAAAGTCTAGTTATATTTGCGGGTATTACTGTACCAATTATCTAAATTAGTAGCGATAAATAAATACATTGAAGTATGCCGCTTTGTATAGCGTGAACGAATTATGAATTGCTTTGCTAATTTTCAGGAGTGAGTAATTAAGTGTTATTCGTAATCGTGATTGGATCCACAAAACAAGATTTAGATATACATAGATGGGTTCTTGAGAAGTCCTGAACCAATTTAGACAAATGGTGGTGTACAAAAATTTGAAAAGCGTTCAAAATCTGAAGCCGTAAACATAAACCAGCTGGAATGGTGGAATTAGCAAGTCCGATGTGCATTGAAGCCACGAGTGCAGTAACCTTCAGAAAAATTATACTAATTTGTTCGAACTTTGATGTTTTGGTGTGTGTTGGATATCTTTATGATTTGTTTGATAAAATAGACAGTAGTGAATTTGTATAAACAACAAATTTTTAATTTTAAGGTGAAATTTTCTTGTCTAAGTAGAAAGGAATATTTAGCAGTTTATGTTTTGATTATGATGAAAATTTGGGTCTGTCTTTGAGCTCAATTAGACTAACCTGTTTTATTAACGTAAAGGGGTGGGAGATGCTCCCTTTTATTCAGACTCAGGTCTGCAAATATTGTTAAATTTATTAGTAGGCATCCTACAAGGACTTTAATTCTGGATGCAAATTAAAATGATGACAAATTTAAACTTGAAATTTTATGATACTGATATTTATGCTGAAATTTAATTTGAAATTTTAATGTATTCTGAATATTGATGTAAATAGAGTCAACGTTGATGTTTGTGGTAGGAATGTGTTTTTTTTTTATGAATGAGGATGAAAGTTATCTAGGGGAGCAGCCGAGGCGAAAAGAGTAAAGAGGCGATTATCAGAAGAGATTCAACAGGGCGAGAATCACAGCAAATCTTGGTGCCCAGTTCGAGTGGCTCGAATATTTTTTTTTACTCTGGTGAGGTTTCTCGTAGGTTTCACAGCAATCTTGACGGCTCAACGCTGGGGCTCGATTCGAAAACCTTAGTTCACAAATAATGGTGAGGTATCACAGCAATATATATATATATATATATATATATATTATATATATATATATATATATATATGTATAAAAGCAAAATTTATTTAGAAAATTCCATTTCTTTAAATCTAAAATGTTAATACTTCTTCAAGTTGTTGTGCAATTTTAACGAACTAAAGATCAAATTTTAGTTGAAAGTAAGATCTTTTTGCATTTACCCCTTTGCTATTGCAATTTAAGTTGTATGGAAACCGTTTACTATTATTACGTTTACCCTTTTTAATGGGGTAAATGCAATAGTAGGTTTATGTTCTATAAATTTGCTCAGACATTTTGCTAATTACGCAGTTTAAGAAAACTGTTTATGTAGGCATGTTACTTAATGTACTGTGCTGATACTTTTATTTTATGGTGTATCTCTACCCGTACACCTTGTATCAACCAAAGATTATATGTCAATCTTTATTCCTTTCAAAACCCTTAATCTATCTCGGCTAGCTCTACTCTTATCACTGGTTGGGTTCACAATTTTATGTTTATTATACAAATCTAGTATGGTAAAATGTTCTAATTAAAGGCGGTCAGGATAAAATTTCTATTTATAAATTTTAATGTCAAAATGACACTTGTCAAATTTAGATTATTAATTATAATTTTGATTTTAAATATCATTAGTGATATAGCAGCTAATACTATCTTACTAACGTACTCACTACTTGTGGTCCTGTATCCTCCGAGTCTTAATTAAATTTCTCTCCGTTGTTTCTATTTCTTTCGGTATTAAATTTCAGATACTGTCGTAACACCCGATGTCAGCAGTTCTCTCTGAAATATTCAAAAAGCATTAATTTTGAAGATTAAGTTCCCTGATATTTCAACTATTACTTTGCTTAATTTTGTCAAGAAACCTAAAAATAGATACTCGATCATAAAAGATATTATAAGTGTCAAAATTGATAAATCTGCTACTACTCTAATCTTTACAAGCGCTATAATAAATGACTTTTTACTTTCCTTGATGGCAGTCTGGTAAATTTGTTCTTGAATTTCCTTTTCTTCAATCGTTTTTGTGTTATGGGTTTGATAGTGGTGTTTCTTCTGAATTTATTTTGTTCATTTCTTGGGCATACCTATATTCTTTAACCTCCAAATTTATTTTATGAATAAAATAACCTTCTTTATGTAACTCCTCTATTTCTTCTTAAGTACAGAAACGGGACACTGGAAACATAACTCGGTAGTATTATAACTTGTTTTCATAATTCACAATCACGTTTGATAGTTCTCTTACAAAATGGTCCTGGTTTATAAATCTTATTATTCTACTTATGGATAACACATATTCTTCTATCATTATACTCCTATTAAATACTAATACACTTCATTTCTTAAACTTGTCTTTTATAATATTAATTGAACGGACTTGTTCTTATATGTACTTCACTATTCAAATTCTATTTATCCACTGACCTCGTTTCCTTGGTTACATACCGATCTCTATTCTTTTTTGTTTTAAATTGACAGAATATGTAACCTACCTACTCTATTTACAATTAAAATTTCTTAATCCTATTGTCCATGTTTATTCCAAAGAAGTTTTGATTTTCAAATCGACTATCCATTCACTGGCTACTTGATTCTACTAAATTAATAAAATACATAACACTACCCTTACTAAACCTCAGTTGAAGTTTACCCTTTAAATCAACCCAATTTTTGTTGAAACTAGACTAAAAACAAATTTTTAGTTATGATGCTCGCATTTGCCCCACTTTATCCTATTTGGAAAAATTATCCATAAACACAAAAAAGATGGCTGATATCATAAGCACTGCTAAATTCATTCCATATGATTATGTGGAACTTTGGCAACATATTATGACCTGGACAAATATAAATAAAGAATAAAATACAACAGCTGCCATAAAGTAAAAAACCTTTGAAATATGTAATTTTCAAAATTTTACTATTTTTTTTGTTTACTGCAGAAGGTGATATGTCCACTTAACAAATTTGACAGATTCCCAAAATAAAAAAATAAAATTCAAATTAACCTAAGTTATAAGAATGTCACAATGAATGTATTGTTGAAAATTCGTGTTAGAAATATTGTTATTAAAAAAATTATGTTTTTAACTTTCTTAACATTATTAAAATAGTGACTTGTGCCCCTCTCGCAAATAGCGATTCAAATATTAAATATACAGGGAACCGTTCTAGTTGCTAGTATATATTTCATTGTATTTTTTAAATTAGTAAATGACTTCATCATTCGTGCAGTAATTAATTCAAGCCATTAAATATTAACCTTAGTAAATAAACTCACTTTTAACAATTTAATTTAAACATCATAAAAAAGGAATTATCTAAGGACAAGAAAACATTTAATATCAGTCGAATTTTAGAATAATGTTAATATGCATGTCGAAAACACAGCAGGCTCACCCGTGCAAGAAGTGCAAAAGAAGCATTGTTGATGGTGTAGTTATAATAGAAATTCTAATTGGTTAATTTCTAACAAGCGAATTGATTAAAATTATAAACCCCTAACTATAAAACATTTTGTTGTTAATACGAATTTTAAATGCTTTCAGTTTGGTCAGACTCACAGATGTTCTCTATATGAGCCGTTTTCTTTGAAAGTGGTGTAAGTTCATTTTGACAAAAAATTAGTTAATGATAAAAATGAAGGAATCAGACATTGAAAATGAGGACTTGGGATATCCTATACTTAGAGATGAGTTTGAATTAGCATTAAAGAGTCTGAAAAATGGTAAGGCGCCGGGTACAGATAAGGTGCAAGCAGAAACTCTAAAAGTCGCTGGACAAGCAGTAACAGAACGTCTCTTCCAACTTGTAAGCTATATGTATGAGACAGGCGAGATACCCAAAGATTTCAAACATAGCATCATAGTTACTATACCAAAAAAGAAAGGCGCGGATAGATGTGAAAATTTTCGAACAATAAGTTTGACAGCACACGTGTCAAAAATATTAACTAGAATTGTGCAAAGACGAATGGAAAAACGGGCTGAAGAAATACTAGAAGATCAATTTGGGTTTAGGCGGAACAGGGGAACATGGGAGGCTATTTTAGCTCTGAGAGTGATAATGGAGAAAACAATAGAAAAAGGGGAAAACGTGTATATAGGGTTTGTAGATTTGGAAAAAGCTTTCGACAATGTAAAATGGAAAAAAATGTTTGATATACTCAAAAAGATTGGAATGAGTTATAGGGATAGACGACGAATAGTACATAGCTTATACAAAGAGCAAACAGCAGTAATGGAATTAGAGCAGGAACGTAGAGAAGTAAACATTAGGAAAGGGGTGAGACAGGGATGTGCCCTATCCCCATTGATTTTTAACTTGTACATAGAAGAGGCAATGAATACTGTCAAATGCAAATTTGGAATTACTATGCAAGGACAAAAAATTGATATGCTTAGATTTGCAGATGATATAGCAGTATTAGCGTCTAGCAAAGAAGAGTTAGAATCTGCTCTTAATGAAATGGAAACGGTTCTGACAGAGAGATACGGTATGAAAATTAACAAAACTAAAACTAAAGTTCTAGTATGCAAAGGTGGGAAAAATAAATCAAAAACTAGAATACAAGTATGTAACACGAACTTACAAGAGGTTAAGGATTTCTGCTACCTAGGAAGCCAAATAACGCAAGATGGGAAAAGCACAAAAGATATAAAACAAAGATTAGCACAAGGTCGTGCTACATTTAACAAGAAAAGCAACTACTGTGCTCAAAGATCACAAACATAGAAACAAGGAAAAGATTGCTTAAAACATATGTGTGGAGCATAGCACTGTACGGATGTGAAGCCTGGACAGTAGGAGAAGCGGACAAGAAAAGGTAGAAGCCTTGAAATGTGGTGCTACAGACGTATGATGAAGATATCATGAACAGACAAAGTTAAGAACGAAGAGGTACTAAAATGGTAGGGAAGAAAGAAATATGTGGAAAACGGTAAAAATAGGAGAGATAGGATGATAGGCCACATACTACGGCATGAGGGAATAGTGCGGAATATATTAGAAGCAGAGATCGGAAAAAAGAGAAGAAGAGGCAGACCTAGGTTAGACTACTGCACACAGATAGTAAAAGATGTAGGCTGTAGGGGTTTCAGGGAGATGTGTAGGCTAGCCCAGAATAGAAATCAATGGAGGTATGCATCCAACCAATCCCAAGATGGATGACGAAAAAAATAACTGTGCTTAAACATGATGATTATTATAAGTAACTACAAGAATTGGTTGGGCAATATTCTCGAATAATGTTAAGTGTGAAAGGATTTATTGGATAACCATTATTTCGGCAAACGTCTAAGTATTGGGGGATCTTGGTAGCCACAGGTTGCTTAACCTCCTTCACTGATTCTCGGTGAAATACGGCATAAAATTAGAAAACAATAGAAGGGGAACGAGCTGTATACACATGTTGTGTGAGAATTTCAGGGAACTATGTAGGCTAGCTCAGAATATAAATAAGTGCAGGTACGTGTCCAACCAGTTTTGAGGCGGAAAACCTAATGACGAAGAAATAAGCACAGATAAATCTGATGATTAGTATAAACTAGTTGTTGGTTGCGAAATATCTGCAACTAATGTTGACTGTGCCAAAAGATATATTGGAAAATATATTAAATCGGTAAATGGTTAAGTGTTGGAGGAACTTGGCAGCCACAGGCTGCTTACCTCCCTTCACAACCACTGAAGGTAGGAAAAATAGGGTATATAACTGTAAAACAATAGAAGGTGACCGAACTGTATCTAACAAGAAAGAACAGCACCTATGAGGAAAGACAACAAACATAGAACAAGAAGAAAATTATTGAAAGCATATGTGTGGAGCGCAGCACAGTATGCCTATGAAATACGGGCAGTCTGAAACGCAGACAGAAAAACGGTATCAGCTTTTTGAAATACTGTGCTTCAAATGTATGAGGACGATAGCATGGACAAACAAAGATAATAACAAATAGGTTATAGAAATAGTAGGGAAACAAGGATATCTGGGGAAAAAGAGAAATAGAAAGGCGGAATACGTTCTAAAGCATTTTGGGGAATAGTATGGGATATATTACAAGCAGAAATAGGAAAAAGAGGTAGATGTAGACCTAGATCAGATAGTGATAGATGCAGACTGTGCAAATTTCAGGAAATCTGTAGGTTAGTTTAGAATAGGAAACAATGATGGTACGCATCTAACCAGTTCCAGGACTGAAGACCTAATGATGATGATGATGATAAAATGAATACATTTTACTATGAACGTTTTATTTATAAACTTTTTCCAAAAAAAATCTATTAAAATTTTCATTGTTTTTATCATTACAAATTTTCGTAGTTAATGATTACTTTGAAAATGGTGTAAGTCCACTTTCCTCAAAGACACTACTATTTAGTTCAAAATTGTACTGCATAATTTCTTGAATGCATTTCTGTATGTGGTGCAACATTGTAAATGACATTAACAATTTTATAGTTTCTCAGAATTTCGACTTTTCCCGTTTATTATAGAATATAAAGTCACTGTATGAAATATAGTAATATGTCGTATTTGTTCACTGATTCTTGAGGTCTCAACATATTATTACATTTAAAACAATTAAGTGTTAAGTGTGCATTTCATATTATATTATTCATCATCATTT